>PVIW01016710.1:0-15880 GCA_004026585.1 Noctilio leporinus | reverse complement strand
AAGCCAGTCAGTGAAGGACAGGTATCATATGTTCTCACCCATTACGGGACAATAATGAGCAAAACTAACAACAAGCAAAACAGAACCAAGTGTATGAATACAAGGAATAGGCCTGCAGTGGTCAGGAGGAAAGGAGTAGGGGGGAGGGGGGAGGCAGAGGCAAAGAAGGGGAGCAGCTTAGATAAGAACCTAGTATAAAAGAACCATGGACATGGACAACAGGTGGGATTGACTTTGGGGGGAAAGGGTGGGAGGGGAGGGGGACAGAGGGGAGAAAAAAAGGGATGGATGTAATACAACAACAATAAAATTAAAAGAAAAAACAAAACAAACAAAAAAAAACCCCGGACCGGATGGATACACAGGTGAATTTTACCAAACATTTCAAGAAGAACTAAATCCTGTCCTTCTCAACCTACAACAAAAAATACAGGAAGAGGGAAGACTCCCAAACTCTTTCTATGAGGCCAATATTATTCTAACCCCAAAACCAGGGCAAGACACAACAAAGAAAGAAAGCTGTAGCTTTCCAATATCTCTGATGAACATAGATGCTAAAATTCTCAACAAAATATTGGGCAACCGGATTTAGCAGTACATTACAAAGATCATACACCATGATCAAGTGGGTTTCACCCCAGGGATGCAAGGGTGGTACGACATTCGAAAATCAATAACTGGAATACACCACATCAACAACTTGAAAGACAAAAACCATATGATCATATCAATAGATGCTGAAAAAGCATTTGATGAAGTACAGCAACCATTTATGATAAAAAGGAAAAAGACTTTCTAAAAATAATTAAATAAAATCTTTAAAAAAAAAGAAAAAAGAAACCCCTCAGCAAAATGGGAATAGAGGGAGCATACCTCAACATCATAAAGGCCATCTATGAGAAACCAGAAGCTAACATCATACTCAATGGGCAAAAATTAAAAGCTTTCCCCCTAAGATCAGGAACGAGACAGGGCTGTCCACTTTCTCCACTTCTATTCAACATTGTCTTGGAAGTTCTAACTATAGCCATCAGAGAAGAAAAAGGAAGCAAAGGTATCCAAATTGGAAAGGAGGAAGTCAAACTGTCATTATTCGCAGATGATAGGATAGTGTACATACAAAACCCGATGGGCTCCACCAAAAACTTACTCAACCTAATAAGCAAATTTAGCAAAATAGCTGGGTATAAAGTCTATATCCAGAAATCAAAAGCATTTTTGTATACCAATAGTGAAACAACAGAAATAGAAGCGAAAAAACAAATCCCATTTACTATAGCAACAAGAAAAATAAAGTACCTAGGAATAAACCTAACTAAGGAGGTAAAAGACCTGTACCCTGAAAAAGTACAGAACAATGAAGAAAGAAATCAAGGAAGACACAAAGAAATGGAAGCATATACCATGTTCATGGATGGGAAGAATTAACATCATTAAAATGTCCATACTACCCAAAGCAATCTACAGATTCAATGCAATCCCAATTAAAATACCAATGACAGACTTCACAGAAATAGAAAAAAGTACTTCAAAAATTTATACGGAGCCAAAAACGCCCACGAATAGCCACCACAATCTTGAGAAAGAAGAACAAGGTAGGAGGCATCACAATACCGGACTTCAAACAATACTACAAGGCTACTGTCATCAAAACAGCATGGTACTGGCATAAGAATAGCCATATAGATCAATGGAACAGAATAGAGAGCCCAGAAATTAACCCAGGACTCTATGGTCCACTAACATTTGACAAAGGGGGAAGGAACATCCAATGGAGTAAAAACAGTCTCTTCAACACATGGTGTTGGGAGAACTGGACAGCAACATGCAAAAAGATAAAACTAGACCACCAACTTACACCATCCACCAGAAATAACTCAAGATGGATAAAGGATTTAAACATAAGCAGTGCCACCATAATGGTCCTGGAGAGAAATATAGGCAGTAAACTTCTGGATATCCTATGCAGAAATATGTTTACTGATACTGCACCAAGGGCAAAGGAAATCAAAGAACATATCAACAAATGGGACTATATCAAATTGAAAAGTTTCTGTGCAGCTAAAGAAAACGTCAGCAAAATTCAAAGGGAACCAACTGTACGGGAAAACATAATTGCCAATGAGACCTCAGACAAGGGTCTGATCTCCCAAATATTTAAAGAACTAATGTGACTCAACACCACGGAGACAGACAGCCCGATTAAAAAATGGGCAAAGGGCCTGAACAGACAACTCCTTGAGGAAGATATACAAAGGGCCCAGAGGCATATGAAAGCATGCTCAACATCACTAGCCATCAGAGAGATGCAAATTAAAACCACAATAAGATACCACCTCACACCTGTCAGAATGGCAATCATCAACAAATCAATGAACAACAAGTGTTGGCGAGGATGCGGGGCAAAGGGAACCCTCATACACTGTTGGTGGGAATGCAGGCTGGTGCAGCCGCTGCGGAAAACAGTATGGGGTTTCCTTAAAAAACTAAAAGTGGAACTGGCTTTTGATCCAGCGATTCCAGTACTTGGACTATACCCAAAGAATCCTGAAACACCAATTCATAAGAACCTATGTACACCTATGTTCATGGCAGCACTATTTACAATAGCCAAGCACTGGAAACAGCCTAAGTGCCCATCAGTGGATGATTAGACCAAAAAACTTTGGCACATTTACACAATGGAATCCTATACAGCAGAAAGAAAGAAGAAACTCCTACCCTTTGCAACAACATGGATGGCACTGGAGAGTACTATGCTTAGTGAAATAAGCCAGTCAGTGAAGGACAAATACCATATGATCTCACCCATTACAGGACAATAATGAACAAAACTAACAACAAGCAAAACAGAACCAAATATATGAATACAGTGAAAAGGCCCTCAGTAGTCAGGGGGAAGGGGGTTCGGGGGAGGGGGAGGAAGAGGCAAGGAAGGGGAGCAGTTTACACAAGAACCGAGTATAAAGGAACCATGGACATGGACAACAGGGATTGACTTTGGGGGGAATGGGTGGATGGGGAGGGGGACAGAGGGGAGCAAAAAGGGGATGGATGTAATACTACAACAACAATAAAAGAAGAAAAGGAAAAAAAAAAAAAGACAGAAAAACTTTCCTAATTTTGCCATCGTGTGGCTCCCTCTGGAAGGGAAAAAAAAAAAAAGAGGTGGGGAGGGGGACAGAGGGGAGCAAAAAGGGGATGGATGTAATACAACGACAATAAAATTAAAGAAGAAGAAGAAGAAAAGAAGAAGAAGAAGAAGAAGAAGAAAAGAAGAAGAAGAAGAAGAAGAAGAAGAAGAAGAAGAAGAAGAAGAAGAAGAAGAAGGAGAAGAAGAAGGAGAAGAAGAAGAAGGAGAAGAAGAAGAGTTAATCTCCAAGGAAAAGGAGATGAAGCACGAAAGCAAGCGGAAATTTTACAATTGTTAGACATCATTCGGGTACCTGCGCAGGTGGCACTTTACACTCTGCCCCCAGGCATCGAAAAGAGGACACCGAAGTGGCTAGGGTGGATAACCAAGCTGATTGAGCAGCCAAAGAGGCTGCTAAAGGAGCATTGGTAATGCGTTCGGCACCCGTTCCAGACTTATCACAATGCGACCCTGCATATTTGACTACAGACTCAGAGGAAGCTGAGAGCTGGGAGGGGTAGGCGGGTGGTGGCGTGGCGGTCTCCATGATGAAAGAGCTGATAGTGGATGAAGAAATAATGAGAAAAGATTTATACTGCTTCCTTCCTGAACATGTAGCAGCGCCAGTCATGAAGCATTGACATGAATAGGGCCACTCGCTCCAAAAGGAACCCATGAGCCACATATATTAAACTGTGCCTCACAAGTCCTGGAACTTCTAAAGCTGTACGAAAAGTAACTCCTCGATGTGTTGCATGCTACAGGGACAGCCCCAAGACAGAGAAAGCCATCTTTCAAAAACAGACTGATAATCCTTTCATCGCTTTTTGTTTAACACCATGTTATGAAGAACTTATTCCTTTCAAAGGCGATGAAAACATTTTGGCATAATTGGCAGGAAAAAAAAAGTTCTTAAACGTCTCTGAAGTTTGGCTTGCAGGAGGAACTTAGATTGAACAAACTTCAAAGGTGTTTTGTACATCCCTGGAAAGCCTTTGAAATAACACTTTATTAAAACATGCCGATAAGAAAATATCCTACTCTGATATTTATGATTGGGCAACCTGCAGTAACTCAAAAGGCAGGGAAATGTTTTCTTTAAAGGCCTCCAACATAGCCCCAGCTGGAGAACGTGCACTTTTTGTCAGAGGTGCTAAAAACTGTTTCTGTAGCCCTGGCTGGTGGCACAGCACATCAGGCCATGGCCTGCGAACCCAAAGGTCACCGGTTCAATTCCCCAGCCAGGGCACTTAACCAGGTTACAAGCCAGGTCTCCAGCCAGGTCCATGGCTGGAGGCCGGTGAAAGGCAACCACACATGGGACGTCTCTCTCCCTCTCTGCCTCTCTTCCTTCCCCTCTCTCTGAAAAGTAATAAAATAAAATCTCTAAAACACAAAACAAAACAAAGCAAAAAACCTGTCCTGGGCTTTATCATAGTGTGTTGCTGCGTGCAAGGTTCCCCCTTAGGCAGAGCTGCATTTAAATGTATTCCTCCCCCTAGGAAATGTGCTCAGCAACAAAATGAGCATTTCCAAGTGCAACTTATCTCATAGAAGTGAGACAGTTTTAACTCACAGTGGGGGCCTCAAATGCAGGAAACTTTTAGTTTCAGGTAACAGCCTAGAAGCTTAGTCATTAACATACCTAAAAAAAGCTATTCTTTTAGGAGCAACTGGAGGAATGACCCACCTTGGCTCCAGGGGAAGAAGAGTCCCGCCCCGGGCACACAGACCTCCACCCAGGACGAAGAAAGAACGCTGCAGTTTTGATCTCATGAACAGTTTCCTTAGTTGCAACCCCCTTACCTACCTACACCCCTTTTCTCCTAATAAAAAGGGCCCATTTATAATACAGCGTAAAACTGTCTGCTAGGGTGCAAACCCACTGTCTTCTCAGGTCGCCGACCATTTGAATAAAGCACCCATATAAAAATGATTCAACCCGTGTCTCTGCTTCTTGGGTCTGGTGGATGACAGGCAGCAGGAGCACCAGCTTTTCCAGTTTCAGTCTGTATTGCCACTGTTTCCCCCACCCCCACCCCCAAGTGAAAAGTGGCGAGCGAGAGTGAGAGCGAGAGCGAGAGCGTTTTCCATCATTAACCTCCTAACCTTACTCTGGGTCTCTCTGTGCTGTGTCTCACAGTCTTATGTGGTCCACCGTACCGCAAATTTTAGAAAGCTGCATTGCCAGAAGAGTCAAAAGCTCTTTGATGGTAGGTGGATGTGTACTGATGACTACCTCCAGGAATAAAATCCGAAATGCTACACATTCCTGGAGTAGCTCTGGAGAATATGTTTCTCCTGAACCCAAAAGGGGTGCTGCTGTGATCTTCCTCCTGGCAGATGAGAATGAAACCATGATGTCTTGCAACAAGTTTCTTTAAGGATCACCACCACTTGCCCTTATCTTATCTTCCTTTAACTGCCTTAAACACTGAGGAAGAAAAACCCGCGCGCCTGGAACAGGGTGTTCCTGGCGGAGTGTGCCAGCTGGTCCCGTGACCCCGGCCACCTAGGCCCCTGGACCCTGTAGTGCCCCGCCCCAACCCGCAAGCCAGGATTCTCAAATGGCGGAGGGCTGTTTCTTAGGCTGGGAAATGGAGGCTGTGAGGGCGGGGAGGCGGGGGGGAAGGGAGGGGCGAGGCACCGGAGGGCTGGTGCCCCCGCGCCCCTCTCCCCCGAATGGCCAGGTCGGTTTCTCAAACATCATCGCTCCCTGCAGTTTGGAAGCTGCAGGGCTAAGGGCGAAGAGCGAAGGGCCAAGGGTGGGGGAGGTCGAAGGAGCCAGAGGCCGCGGCTAGCTGGCGGCAGCAGCGCTGGTGGCTCAGAGCCACCCACCACCCCACCTCATCCCCCAGGGGGGCTTTCAGCATTTGAATAAGTGACATTTCAATGCTGTGGAGTGAGGTTCTTTGACATGAATCGCCCTGACCTCCCTGCCCTGTCCCCACCCTCCTCCGCTGCTCCCCTCCCCCTTAGGGATCCGGTCCGCAGGAAAATTAAACCAGGGTAAAACTGAGTCCGCTTATCCTCATGGGTTGCAAAGCGGCTAAGGCGGCGAGAGGTTTGTGGATGAGAGGAGACTGGCTCTGGAACCGTATCCCCACCTTCCTCCCGCATCCCTCCCTCCCTCCCTCCCTCTCTGGCCCAGGATAGGGCTGAAGCGGTGGGGGAGGATCAGCGGAGGGGAGACTCCCATGGCGGGAGGTCGGTCGCTGGCGGGCGGGGGTGGTCCGGCTGCTGCTGGGTGCAGCCAGCTCCTGAAACTTCTGCTGTTATTGCTGAGGTGCCCCTTGCTGGGAGGGTCCGAGCCAAACCCCACCCCACCCCCCTTCCGGTTTCTGAAAAGGCCCGAGTCTGGCCTAAGACAGGTGCTTTGGATTTTCTGATAACAAAGGAACTAGCGCGCATCCTCTCCTGCTGCCGGAACTTCCTGCAGAAATACCTCCAGGTGAAGAGCTCTTCCCGTTTGTTCACAAAAATAAACACACCAGCAAGCCAGAGCCATCCTTCCCCCCACTCCACCCTCCCGGCCCCCACCAGGAACCATTCACTGACTGTATTAGGTTCACGTTCCACAAAAGAGATGGATGACGTGGGCTTAGTTCTTCTCTTCTCCAGTTTTTTAAAAAATTATTTTCTCATCGTATCCCTCCCCACCCCCACCCCCAGCCCCATTACCCTCTAGGCCCTTCCACCCCCCCTCCCCCAAAACAGGCCTTCCTTCATAAATCCACTCTGCTGGGATGTTAGGTGGGGGCGTTGGGGGTGGGGGTGGAGTGGGAGGAGGGAACCCGGTAGGGAGAAACCTATGCATGCCTCAATATTGCTTATGAAAGTACACTTCACCACACCAGCTTTGAGAAACTGAGAGTTCTCTAATGCCTGGGAAACCGATGAAATGTTTTAAAGGTGATTTAGCGAGACTTTTCTACCACAGAAAGTTACGAATGTGACGGTCCTCTTCGGTTTTAGACGGCCCCCCCATCCCGTGATCGATATTTCTGTTTATACCGATCATCTGAGAGCGAGCCCCTCTGTAGGTCCACCGGTTTCACAGAGCTCTGGCCATCTTCAGGGGGAACAAGTCGGAGTCCTCTCCATGAACCCCTCCCCTGAGATGCTCTATAGTGTTGCCAAAGCATTAGAGCAAAACCACGGCCATTTCTAAGGGACACAACTGTTACATCACAATGAGTAGGCGATGGTAAATAATGGCAGAACCCTCACCATTGCATCCGCATGGAAAGAACTTAGTGGAGGAGGCTGCAAGCTGAGGGAGGCGCGTCTCACCCGCTCACTCGGCAGTCCAGAGCCCAGTCTCACAATATCGCCAGGAGTTACAGCATCACGAGACACAACGTGTGAGTGTGGCGGGGGTGGGGAGGGGAGGGATTGGTCCTTGAAATTCTATGTGTTGGTCGCCACAACAAGGGAACGAAAGCCTTTGAAACTGCCTTCATTCCAAGGCCTGGAAGGGGGCCCACGGTGCCCAAAGCCAAAAGCCCTTCACTCAGCCATTTGGTTCATTGCCCGCCTCTGGTCAATTTGATTGGGGAGGGAGTCCCTAACATTTACAGAAAGAGTCCCTAAATGAAATGACTCCGAGCCCTGGCTCGTGGCACAGTGGACAAGGTGCTGGCCTATGAACCCAAAGGTCGCTGGTTTGATTCCCGAGCCAGGGCAACATAACCAGGTTGCAAGCCAGGTCTCCAGCCAGGTCTGTGGCTGGAGGCAGGTGAAAGGCAACCATACATGGATGTCTCTCTCTCCCTCTCTCTCTGCCTCTCTCCCTTGCCCTCTGTCTGGAAATAATAGATGATGATGATGATGATGATGATGATGATGATGGTAACAATGACAATATGTAAATAAATGACTTCGTATACCTGCCTCAATTTTAATGAACTGCCTCCTGTCACATATCTGTGACAACAACATGAACAGATAGAGTGTGGAGCAAGGTAAGGGTTCAGGTTAACGGGCCCCCTCACAAACCTAAGTGTGGGTTATCACGGTTTCCTTGAGACAAGCTGACTCCACCTTTATCCGCTGATCAAGATGGCAAAGTGTCCCCTTCACCGCCATCCCACCAAGTATTGGAGTAAGTCCTCAGAATGAAGGACTGACGGACTATGGACAGTAGGACCTGTAGAATGACATCGGTCTGAGCAAGATGTAGTCCAGCTGTACGAAACCAAGTGAAGTCAGTTGCTCTTGCTCAGGTCAACAAAAATGGCCTCCAGCGAGCCGTGGCACTTTGGTTCCAGAGGAAAATGGCCAAAGTCACTCTCACACATCTCACACGCAAGGGGACTCGCTGAAGGTATCTACTCACGGGGATGGCACACGCATGTCTGGCGAGGAGATGCAGCTAAGATATCTGCCCATGGAATCAAAATGGTCATGTCTGCAGGACAGGACTGTCACAGAGTGGGAGGAAGCCAAAATTCCCCACTCCTTGCAGTTCAAGGTGGGACACTGAAGTAAGCCATTTTTTCCTGAGAGAGGTACTTCACATATCTATGGATGGTGACTAGTGTCTCGGTTATGCAAATGAGTAGATAAACCTCTTATCTCAAGAAGACAGGAGGGGAATTTGACCGTAGAATGGTGATGAAAGAATTTACGGGGCTACCCAAGATTTCACAGGTGGCCACGATTGGTCACCCTACCGCTATGTCACAGGCCTCCATTACAGCTTAAAATAGGGCAGGAGCCACGTGATCAAATTCTCTTTCTCCCCCCCCCCCCCCAGGAGGACATGCAGAGAGACAGGAGGACATGCAGAGAGACAGGCTCTCTCTCTCTCTCTCTCTCTCCGTCTGTCTCCTCCCTCTCCCTCTCCCTCTCCCTGTCTCTGTCCCTGTCCCTCTCATTATTCAGTGAGTGCAGGTGTGTAATGAGTAGATGCTATATTTAGTTTATTTTTATGTTTGGTATGGAATTGATTGTGTATGCTCTTTTAATTGTCCAGGTACTTTTTCTCCTTTACCACCTCCATCCAGCCCCCTCACTGCCACTCAGGCAATCCCCATATCGTTTGTCTGCATCCATGGGTCACACGCATTTGCTTTTTGGCTGATCTTTTCACCCTCTTTACATCCAGTTCCCTTCCTGGTGACCATTCAGTCTGTTCCATGTACCTATACCTCTGTTTCTATTCTGTGCGTTAGTTTATTTTGCTCATGGATTCCTCTTATACCTTGTATTTGTCTTTCATTGGTTGGCTTATTTCAGTTAGCGTAGTAGTCTCCAGGTCTATTCTTGCTGTTGCAAAAGGAAAGAGTTCTTAGGCTGCTGCCAGCACTTGGCTATTGCAAATAGTTTTTAAAAGAGTCACCTGCAACTTGCCTTTGCTACAATGCTAAACTTGTAAATGGCATTTATATTATAACGGTGCTTTGTTCAGAGGGAGCATAATTTGTCTCAGTAGGTTCAATCATGTGTTTTTTCAAAGAATACAACATCTGAATAAAAAATTCTTGTGTAGTCTGTTAACGTGTCTAAGCTCAAGCTGTAAATTGTGCCTTGAACAGTCTGCTTTGAGTATTCAACCTGATTCTCATTGTGTGGTACATGACGTGATGTGTTTGAATACTCCACAGATTAATTCCTACCAGGAGAAACATAAACACTGGATGAACTCTCTCTTTTTTTTTTTTTTTTTTTTTTTTGCCATGAGAGGTTTTATATTTATTAATCATACAAATAATTTTACACAATATCCAAGGGCAAACCAGAGAATTTGGCAGTTCGACTGGGGGGTGGGGGAGGGGTCCCCTCAGAGACCCACAGGCCGGTGGCAGAGGCGCGGAGTGTCCAGGTTCACAGTGCAGTTTGTCGCTCGTGTCCATCTTGGAGGCAGCTTTTTCCCCACATCACACAACTGGGGTCCCAAAGATGACGGGGTGGGGAATCCTCCAGGTCCTTAGGAAATTTCACTCCGCTTCTCCTGCTCAATGGTCTCTTTGGTCGGCAGGGTGTTCTTCTCCTGCGTCTCCGTCTTCTTCAGCTTGGCCTTATCGAAGCTGGCGATTTCCCCCATGTCTGGCTTGTCTGCCATTTTCTTAAAACAATCCTCGGCCTTGGCCAACACCGGGTTACAGACTCCCACTGGTGCTGCTGCAGCAACAGACCTGAACTCTCTCTTCTAACATGTAATGAAGATGTTTTCATTCAGATGTGACAAAACCAATCACTTCAAAAGATTCATGGTAGTACCTGTTTGAAAGCTCATAAAATCAGTGGTCTTTTTTTGAGTTTAAGGTTTAAATTGAGGAGTAGCTCCATGTTGGAGAGACTGGGTTTGGGTTGAAGTGACTATTTTCGGTTTAATTCAAGACTCAAGATGATTTGTTTGTGAATGATATCGTTCAAGGGAGTGTTACTGTTAGATTGAAGCTCTGGTGCAGACGTAGAATCACATAATGTGATAAAATGTGCTCATCGTTATTTTTATTTATTTATTTATCTATTTATTTATTTATTTATTGGATCTGGATTGGTCTTACTTTCATTGTTCTATTTGAGTGGAAGTTCAGATGTGCATGCATGGTCTGCTCAATTTAAAAGTAATGTTTGTACAATGATTACCTTTAGCTCCTAGGAAGAGGAACCTATTTTTTACCTTTTGTTTTGAGTTTTGTAAGAAAGTTAAATTAGTGGTAGAATGACTGGCAAGACTTGAAACGAGTATAAATTTTTCCCTGAAGTTAGGATAGGTTTATTATTATTTTTTAAGCAGCCAGTTGCAAACAAACTTCAAGAATCTCTTGTTCTGCCCTGGCTGGTGGCACGGTGGATAAGGCGCCAGTCCACAAACCCCAAGGTCGCTGGTTCAATTCCCAGCCAAGGCATGCAACTGGGTTGCAAGCCAGGTCTCCAACCAGGTCCGTAGCTGGAGGCAGATGATAGGCAACCATACATTGATATTCTCTCTCTCTCTCTCTCTCTCTCTCTCTCTCTCTCTCTCTCTCTCTCTTTCTTCCCCCCCTCCCCCCTCTTTCCCTACCCCTCTCTCTAAATATAATAAATACAATCTTTAAAACAAAAAAATTCTGTTGTTCTGCCCTAGCTGGAATGGCTCAGTAGATTGAATGCTGGCCAATGAACGAGAGGTTTGCTGATTTGAATTCCAATCGGAGCACATGCCTGGGTTGCAGGCCAGGTCCCCACACAGGAGAATGTGATAGGATAGGCAACTACACATTGACGGTTGTCTCTCTCTCTTGTAGTCCCCCTTCCCTGGTCTCTGAGATACAGAAATATCAGTGGATTGGTGCCAGGCTGTGAACCCAAAGGTTGCTGGTCCGATTACCCAGTCAGGGCACAGAACCAGGTTTCAAGCCAAGTCTCCAACCGGATCCTTAGCTGCAGGCAGGAGAAAGGCAATCGTACATTGATGTTTCTCTACCTTCCTTCCTCCCTCCCCGCCCTTCTTTCGGAAAGTAATGAATAAACTCTGTTAAACATAAAAATATAATACAGAAATAAAATTTAAAAAGAAAATAATATGGTTTTCCAGTAAGTGTACCTATGTAATAAGTCCTTTTTAAAGGAGTCGGTAATAAACTGTTTGCCACCATGCTAAACCTGTAAGTCAATAGTGTTACATTCTACTGATATTTTTAAAAAGCTGCCAGCATTCTGCACACCGCATTCAGTAATGTGTGTGTGTGTGTGTGTGTGTGTGTGTGTGTGTGTGTTTGCTTTGTTTTGTTTTGTTTTTGTTTGTTTGTTTGTTTTTGCCTCCACCCCCACCCCCCCCAATACTGAATCCTATTCGAGCAAAGAAATTCATGGTTAATTTGTTACATAATGTATCATGGAAAAGTTTTAAATCTGGATGAGGAAATTCTGTCTAAAGGAGTCTACTTTTATAAGCATTGCCCCCACCCCCACCCCCACCCCATTTACGTAAAACCTAGCACTCACTCCTTGATCTAAAGCTTGATCAGATCCTAAATGTAATTATAATCTAAATGCTTGGATGACCCTCAACCCTAACCATAATGCTAGGTCCAAACCACACAGAACATGAACCGTAATGGTAATCCAATTGCTACACCTCACCCTACATCATAACCCCAATTCTAACCCTAACTGTACCCTAACTCTCAGCCTAACACTAATCTATACCCTAAATATAACCCTAAACCTCTACCAATCCCTAAGGCTAGCCCTAACCTTAGTCCTGATGCTAACCCTCGACCTAATTTTAACTCTAACCCTAACCCTCGTTCTCCCTACTTGAGCCCTAAGCTTAACCCTAACACTAACCCAACCCTAAGCTAACCGTAAACCTGAAACCTACCCCTGATGGTAGAAGACCAAAGCCTAACCCTAAGGATAACTCTGTTCGTAATTCCAACACGAACGCTTGATCTAATCCTAATGCTAGGCCGAACGCTAACCCTAACCCTAACGGTAGCTCTAACTGTAACCTTAACATGAACGCTAACCTTCATCCTAATGCTAGCCCTCACCTGAAATGAAACCTTAATTCTCACACTAACCTAATTCTACCCTTAAGCTAACCCTACCCAAAGTTCCAACCTTATCCCTACACCGAATCCTCACGTTCAGCCTAAAACTTAAACCTAACCTTATCCCTAACGATAGTCCTAAAAGTAACCCTAACCCTAACCTTAACTTAAAGCTACTCCCAACCCTAACTTTGACCCTAAACCCAACCCTAACCCTAACCCTCATCCTATCCTAATTGTAACCCTAAACCTAAACCTCATCCTACAGTATCGCTAGTCCATATCATAACCCTAACCTTAACAGTAATTCCAAAACTCATGTTTGATCTAATGATAACCCTAACCTAATTAAACACTAGACAGAGCCCTCACCCTAAACCTAAACCTAAGCCTCATGCTAAACCTAACCCTGATCCTCGCTTTCACCCTAATCCTAAAACTAGTCCTAACACTAACCCTAACCATTAAAAAAACAAAAAACAAAAAACCGAAACCGAAACGAAACGAAACGACACGAAGTGAACCAACCAACCAACCAACCAACCAACCAACCAACCAACCAAACAAACAAACAAACAAAAAACCTAACCCTAATGCTACCCTCAATCAAAATGTAGCTGTACTCCAAGACCTAACCATAACCCTACAACCAACTCTAACCTTAACTTGAACCATAACCCTCTCCCTGTCCTAACTGTAACCCTACACCTGATGCTTGTTTCTGACTCTAAACCTCACCCAGAACTTATCAATAAAGCTCAATCTGCACCGAAAGTACACACTCATGCTGAATCTAATGCTAACCCTGACACAGGTCCTTACCCTAAACCTGACCCTAACAATCATCCCAGCAATACAGCTTGACCTAATGCTGACCCTCACCTTAACCCTAAACTAAATGCTAGATTGAACCCTAACAGTAATCCTAACCTTAACCCTATCCCTATCCTAACTGTATCCCTAACGCTAACATATCCCTGTTTACAGGCCCCACGTTTGCTTCTGGATGTTTTTGGCTTCCTGTGCCTCGCATCTCCCATGGAATAGGAGGTACAAAGTGACCGACTGCAGCCAACGAAATGTTTTACCGAATACCTTATAAAGGTGACACCTTTTAGACATCCCAGAGGCCATGTCCACAACTTACAGTATCTCAAATCCCACACCACGCATCTAGGTTTTTGTAGGCTAACATACAACAAGCACAATGCATGCATCTATGTTGGGGATTCTGAAGCATGGATGCTATTCCCATGTTAGGTCAGTTAATTCCCACCTTGTTGGGTTCCTTCTGCAATACTTGAGGAAATATGAAAACAGGTAGAGGAAAAGGGAGGGAGCTTAAAAATACAAATCAAGCTATACCACATTGGTTCCTCACTGAAATGTATGCAACCTCATGTCACGTTGGCCATATTTTGTTGTTGGGAATCTAGTTTGTAACCAGTTATTGGGGACACATCAATGTACATATCAGCAGACAGTTTGAACCTGGACACATTGTAGATGCTACGAAACATGCAGCCCGCAGGAGGTAGCAGGTCTGAGTCTAAGAGAGCAGGACACCATAGAAGGTAATATGGCATAGATGATACTAGTTTAATTGAGAGATTTAAATAAAAGTAGAAAAGGGGGAAGAAGGAGAAAGAGGAGGAGGAGGAGGAGGAGGGCTCAAAGACCTACATGAAAGAACAGCGACATTATTTTCCGTGGGAACTTGTACGTGTCTTCGCATCACGTTGGCTGCATTTTGCTTCGGGGAAACCAGTTGGCAGGCAACCACTTAGTGTTTGAATGAAGATGTGCGTGACAGGAGGCCGGGTCCAGGAAGAGTCGCTCTGCCGATCACCCCTACTTGTAGGCTTCTGGGAGGCACCCGGTCCGATTCCAAGTATAACCCGGGACAAGTCTAGAAGGTGACATGCCATGTTTGATAAGATGCAACGTTTGTGAATGTTATCTGCTTTACGGGAAAGCTGTAAAAATGTGGCCCGATTGGTGTGAAGTAAGTTTCGGAGAGACTGCATTGCTGAAATCTAGGCCTGGTTTAAGAGGTTTCTCAAGCTACCTTTTACCGGTCCTTGCCATGTGCACCACCCGAGGGTTTGCACCCAACGTGACGTAGGCAACGCCAGCTCGCAGGAGTGATTCATGTTACATCCCATTCACATGATGAGGTCTCCTTTCTGAAATCTTGGAGCACAAGTGACATCCCCAGGGAGCTGCGGGGAGGCCTGGGGTGGATATCTTTGTACGTGACAGTAGGTGTTGCGGGTGAGAGTCGGTAGCCCTGCGGGGTGTCAGGTAAGCCTGGTTTTCTTCCGCAGGCCCAGGTCATAGCACCTTAAAATGCCACAGTTCTTGATGATGTCACAGTAGAGAACTTAGAGCTCTGGTCACCGGGCCCCAGCCGTCCTGAGACAGGCCCTTAGGTGGCTCACTGAACCAGATAGCGCGGTGACCACAAGATGTTCTTTCATTGTCTGCGGACTCCCTTAGGCTGTGGCATTTTGAAAAGCCTCTAATGGACCCGTTTGAGTCCCCGGAGGCCGTGCCTCGGCCTCCTCTCTGACGATTGTGGAGGCCCCAGGTACGTCAACACGGCCCAGGGTGACACCTGCGAGGTAAGGCCACCAGTGTGATCCCATGTGGGCATCGTTTCAGCCCTTTTCCATGAGTGGATGAAACGGCAGGAGGAAAGGGGAGCCTTCCTGGATAGCAGACGTTTTCAAACTACGGCAGACTGCTGGGTCATTGAAGCGTGTATCCCTGACATGCAGGGCATGTGGTGATACGAGTGCTGCCCTGGCTGGCATGGGTCAGTGGTTGGAGTGCTTGCTGTGCTGTACCCGAAGGGCTGCGTGTTTGCTTTCCAGTCAGAACGCATACTTGGTTGGGTTGCAGGCTCCATCCCTGTCTGGCCGTGTCCAGGAGGCAGCAATGTAATACCTATCTCTCCCTTCCTCGTTCATCTCTGTCTAAAAGCAACGAAAAAAGGTCTTTCGGTGAGGATGGAAGACAGGTTTTTGTTTGTTTGTTTGCTTTTCAGTGAATGGTAAGGCTAAGCTCCTGTAAGTGCTTTATATACTCAGCCGTTGAGTCACACGTGTCCTATGAGTGACTCTACACAACATGACCTCAGTGCCTACGTGCAGAAGGAAAAGGTGAAGAAGTTGTGAGACACGAGGCTGCTCCCAAAAGGAGATGATAAGGGGTGAGTTACGGTCCATCCCCTAAACAACATACACATTCCTTCCGG
>PVIW01016709.1:0-15884 GCA_004026585.1 Noctilio leporinus | reverse complement strand
CCACCAACAAGCAACATCACAAGAAAACAAGAGTGAAACCAATATAATTTTAAAAATTGTGTACAGCCAAGGCAAAGCCACAGACACTGGGGTGATCAAGCTGTACTTCCTGCATTTTATTTTACTTTTTTACCTCAAAATATATTTTATTTTTAGAGAGAGGGGGTGGGAGGGAGAAAGATAGGGAGAGAAACATTGATGGGGACTTGCCAGGCATGCTCTGACCAGGAATAGAGCCAGTTACCCTTTGGCTTGTGGCAAGGCCCCCAGCCCACTAAGCCACAGCAGCCTGGACTGCACTCCCTTCATTGTTAATGCTGAACCTGAAGGTACTGAGCTCCAGTGAGGCCGGCCAAGCGATGCCTAAGTTGAGCCAGGGGCTGGACACCAACAGCTACAGGTGAGAGCAAGGCCAGAAACATGCTGTGTGTGCAGGTGAGAGGACTTGGTCCAGTGGACAACGGACCTGTGCACTTCCCCAGCGTTCTCCTCATGAGATTCACCTCAGGAAAGTGTCCAGCATTTCTCTGGCTTTCAGAAGAATCCCAGAAATGGAAGCAGCCTTGGTGGAGGTTGGGGTGACATTGGAGAGCCCTTGAAGATGCCTTCCCTGTGAGGTGCGAGGGACTGACCTGAGATCTCAAACGCTGACCTACCCACCCTGGCCCAGAGGCCAGAAGACTCTGGGTGGAGTCATCCCTATTCAGGCTCCACTGCTAGGGACCTCCTTGAAGGCCTACCTCTCTCCTCTGGAACAACAACCCAGATTCTCAGGGGATAGGGATCATTGATGGGCATCTTCTCTTCATGGGATGCCCAGTCTAATCCAAGGCCCCCCAGGGCAGCTAAAGAGGAATCTGAGAAGCCCCCATTGTATTGTGGCCTCTCCCTTGATACTTTAAAGTGTCCTGCTTTGGTGTAATTTTTGTATAGTCACCAGGTGGATGGTTCACCTGTCCATCATTTTTTGACCACTACCTAGATCTGGCTCTAAGATTATGACTGGAATACAAAGGGAAGATAGTGCCCAGCCCCCAAGAACTCAGGAATTGAAGGTCAGGGCAAGGAGGGGGAAGGGAACCACTTAATGACAATACTGAGTGACACACTAGTTTGATCATGTAGAAGGGGGGACAGATGAATCAAAGGAACAGGGCAGGTTCCTCAGTGCAAGCAGATCAGCTACTCAGTGATGTAAGAAGAATGAATGAGCTCCACAGAGGCAGGTAGGTCTGTCCCTTGTAGAACAATGTATGAACTTGCCTTTCTATCAGTTCTAGGAATGGGGGCAGGGGGTGGGGTGCAGTGTTTGTGTGAAAAGGGTAAAAGTGGAAAATAAATTCCAGATAGTTTCCAGCTCATATTTCTTCAATGGTAATAAGAAAACCTGCCCTGCCTGGTGAATCTTATAATATGTACAGATAAATGTTTGCACAATTTACTAGTTTTAAAACTGAAATCTGATCATATTACTTCCATCCTTAAAACCCTTCATGGTTAATGGTTGTTGTCAGAATAAAGCCCACACCCCTTCCTGAGGCCCAGGAGCTCTGCCCTTCCTCTGCAGCCACATCTGCTGCCGCTCTCACTCCAGCTCACTGAGCTCGGGCCGCCTGGAGCTGTGCTGCTCCCTCTGCCTGGAGCTCTCTTCCTCCAGCTCTTTACAGTCTGACCTGTGTAAAGGGACAGCCCCCTGAGATGGCACCGGCCCAGAGGCCAGGAGAGGTGTATCTTGCTGATGTCATAGAGTACCCAGGCAGTGGGCTGCAGGGCAGTAGACACTTCCGCCTGTTTCACCCCCTGCTGTGCCCTGGGGTCTGGAACCCACCCAGCACGCTGGACGCTGGCCTTTGCCATGCAAAACCACATTTCTTACTATTGGGAGTCCCTGTAATAAAATCCAAGTACTACATCACTACATGCTCCTCAAACTACAGGATGCTCAGCCCCAATTCTGTGTGGAGGATAAAAACAGAGTATCCAATACAGTTTTCTGGAGGATGAAGTGTATTACCAAATTTAGAAAAACCAAGTATTTTAGAACCCTCCACAAACATAGGAGCAAAAGAGAACAGGGGAGGGGAGGGGAGGGGAGGAGGCCCTGGGAGGGGGCCCCCATGGAAAAGTCCATTCTTTAGTTTCATTCAGATGGGAGCCAAGTGGTGGACACACAGAGAATATAGGCACTGTGGCTTGATCTCCCCACTATCTGACTGTGGCTCTCCCTCAGCTGTCCACTTGTTTTTTAAATATAAAAAGTTCCTTTTATTTTTTTAATGATTTTTAAAATTATTTTTAGATAGAGGGTTAGGGAGAAAGGCAGAGAGGGAGAGAAACTTCAATGTATGACTGCCTTTCACCTGCCTCCAGCTATGGATCTGGCTGGAGACTTAGCTTGCATCCTGGTAATGTGCCCTGACCAGTGAATCAAACCAGCAACCTTTGGGTTCGCAAGCCTTATCCACTGTGCCACCAGCCAGGGCCTCACTCTTTTAAAAATTATATTGATTTAATCTTTGTTCTCTTAGAATGATGCATCTTCATGCAAGGTTGACAACATATACAGTTAAAGAAAAACTTGAGGACTCTCCTAGCCACCTCTTTCCATCCAAGGCTGGGGCCAACGAGAGACATTGAGGTCCCCCCATCAGGCTGTGCAGTCTCTGGGGCTCCTGCAGTGCTGCCGCCCCTGCTGCTACCACTGCTGCTGCAGGTGGAGGCACCCCCAGGGCCATACTGGATGGCTGAGCTAGGGGTGGCAGTCCTGGACTTTGGGCTGGGGAGGGGAGTGTTTGTCCCTGAGTCCAGGTTGGGTGAAGAAGTGGTGGAGCTGGATACCAGGCTGAGTGAAGGAACAGCCACCCTCTATTCCAGGATAGGTGGGGGAGTCATGGAGCTGGATTCTAGGCTGGGTGGGGGACCAGCCATTCTTACCTCCACTCTGGCTAGGGCATCTTTATTCTTGGCTTCCATGCTTCCTGAGGGAGCTGTGGAGCTGGATTCCATGCTGGGTGGGGAAACTTTTGAGGGAATGACAGGCCCAACCACATGGCTGGTGGAAATAACCACTGCCGGGGTTGCAGGAGGGGTAAGGCCTTACCTTTATAGTTTGGCCCTTCATCTTGGTTGTGCTCATTCTGAGGATCACATATATTCCCATCACCCTGTCATATTTCTTTTGTGTTAATGACTCTTGTATGTCTCCCCTCTTAAACCCCATGTCCTTCATGATTTTTGTGACCTGAGGGTCAATATCACCCCAGGGTGGTTCACTATATGGGCTCAGATGCTTCTTCTGACCCATGGTGACCCAGGGGTCTTTCATGATGTCTTCTATGCTTTTCCAAATAAAATTACATTAAAATTACATTTTGTATCTATATTTTCTAAAATATCCTAAATTTTCTATCGCCATTCCCAGGAATCACAAGTGAAGTTGATAGAAGGTAGAGAGAGAAAACTGGATTCTAATTGCTACTGTCAATTCCACATAAAAAAATAGTCTCCCTGATGGATTGAAAATTAAGTGAAGAATGAGTACTTGTGGAGGAAGACTAGCATGAAATGCTAGGAAGACCTTGTAGCTTTAGAATCAGAAAGATGTGGATTCAAATTGTATCTTCATCCCTTGTAAGACATGTGCTCTTTAACAAGTTGTTAATTTCTCAGAGACTATTATAGTACCTCCCAGGCAAACCTGTGGTGAATGTGAAATAAAGTACTGTCTATAAAGCACTTATGTCCATGCCTAGCACATAGCAGGTGCTCAACAAGTGGGAATAACCTTGAGTGACCCTAAATGACCTTTTGTGAATTTCTTTCTTTGTGCCATTTTCTTACATTTACTAAGGGTATACTCATATCCCCATTGCTCTAGTGTTATGAATAGCAAACTAGACAACCTGAATACAATGGCTAATATGATGAGTATATACGAGTATTATATAAATAGCACTTTTTTCTTCTAATTCAAGTTTTTCAAAATGGTATTCCTATTCATTGTAATGTGAATTGAATAAAGACAGGGGAGCTAAATACATAGCTAAAAATAATCCAGGAGACAGGCAGTCCATCCTTTGAGAACCCTGGCAAACTAAGATAAAGGACCCCAATACTGTAGATATTTGAAGCTTGGGAAGTGAAACGTTAGTCTTTGTCCCTCAGAAATTCCAATTCATGGAAAAGTTAGATCTCCCAGTGATTGTCATCAGTTTGGCTCAAATAAACTCATACAAATTCTTAAGCAAAGAAAAGTTCTACAAAGAACAGGTTGGCAAATGGGAACCAAGAGTACCAGACTGATTCATGGCTAGGGCAGCACCTAATCACCACGCTCATACAGGACTGAGTTGTCGACTGGGAGCAAGAATCAAGTTCATGCCCTGAATCTTGACCCAGAATGTGGGGAGAACAGTCTGGAGGACATGCCTGCTGTAAGGAAGATGGCACCCTGCTGCTCGGGTGGACCCCCTGCAGAACGTGGTGGTTAACAGGTTGAACTGAGAGGTCCTGAGTAGAGTGAGGTCAGAAGTGAAAGGGCCTTCGGCACCTGAGGTCAAAGAGGGATTGAGCCAATTTCCCTACCATGAGGCGGGCTGATCCTACTTACTGGTGAAACTGGCTGATCAATCAGTTCCTTGCCTGGTCCTCCCTAGGGAGAAATGAGGATGGAGAAAGAGAGAAGCAGAGGTCTCCTCCACAACACTTGCCACCCCTGGGAAGGGAAAGCTGAAGCAGAAGATCCCTAGTACCATAAGCAAGAGGAAAGGGTGCCCTCTTCACTCTTCTCCAAGTCAATAGACAAGCAAAACAATGCTTTGGAAATGAGGCGATTGGAAGAGGGATGACAAATAACACCATGGCTAGAGGTTGATTGGAAGTCCAGAGAGATGTTTAGGGAAGTTGAGTGTATTCCTAGGCCAGAAGATGCAAACAGGCTTTGATAGGAGAGCAGAGCACAGCAGGTTCTCTGCCAAGACAGGAATCAGCTCCTTGATGTGAGAAAACCAGGATCTGAGGTAGACAGAGCAAGTCAAAGTGTGTCAAGCAGACTTATGAATACAGAACTGACCAGGTGGCAGTTCTAGTGGTTCTGGCTGTACTGCTTCCCAGCCACGGGCCTCTGGACTAGCCATATCACTCCCTTCTCTGGACATCAGTTCCCCGGCAATTGAAAGTCTTTTATCTGCTCCAACAGTGTGCAATTGTAGAAGAGGAGATGCAATATGCTGTGATTTCATCTGGTGATAGGTGTGATGCTGGGTCATTGAGGTGCAGAAATCATCAGAATCATTGTTTTCCCAACAACAACAGGGCAGCACATCTTGGATCTAGAATATCTGTTCAAACACCACCTGTAGTCCCAGAAATGCTGGTGTGGTCTTCAACAGGATATTAAAAGTGAAATAAGAAATTCCATTTACATTCCATAAGGAGGCTCGTCCTTCTTCCCATGGTTTTCTAGGAATTGGTGAAACAAGAGAATGGCTTGAAGAACAGGGCCTATACTTGAAAATAATTGTAGATGACACATTCTGAATAATTATTTATATGATTGTTCATGTGTGCCTGCTTTTTCTCACTCCCAGGCCCATACTTATGTTAAAATACAGCTGGAAAAAAAAAAAAAAGTCTGCTACAAAATATTATGCATTCAAGAGTTTGGACCTTGGATGAAACTGATTCTCATTTATTCACAAGCCTGAAATCTCCTCTAAAAGAGGTCACATCTGGCAGGCTCTAACCATGTCCAGGGCCAGTCCAATGACTCTTTTCCTCTCTCTAGTAGAGGAATCAAGGTCTCACATTTGAGTCTCTAAATTGTACCATTTTGAAAACCCAGAAATAAAGAAATGCATGGGGGCAAGAAGCAAATTCCCATCAATTAATTCTGTCCTTGCAGACTTATTCTCATATTCATTCCACCAACCAAAAGAAGGTTGATTCTCTAGGGTGGCCCCAACTTCTGAACAGGTTTTAGCTCTGCTGAAGGGAACATGGCTGGTGGGCAGGAGCCACTGGGCAGCTGTGCCTTTCTTTGCTGGGATTTGAATTCTCCCATGACTCTGGGCTCTCAGGAGGCTGATAACATTTCATGAAGCTATTGTTAAAAGAAATTTTCTCTCTTTCTCTAACTCTAAAAGGAGGAAATAATGAAAAAGATGCCACCCTTAGGGATATAGAATTGCTGCTGACAGCTCTCCCCTGACCTATTGTTCACAGTTTAAAATGAGGATTTGAATATTACCCTAAAAGTAGCCCTATTCAAATGCATTCTCATTACTAAAGGACTCTGGAATCCAATGATTACCCCACTTTTTTTCAATCACTTGTAGAATTTTCCAAACATTAAGAATTTAGCTTGCTGCATTGTGGTTAGATGAACTGGAAATTTTACTTATAGCTTTTTAATATATAGATTTTAAAAAGTTGCTTAGAAAAAACTGATAGAGGGTTTCTGCAGCTGCCCAAAGTGTGTCTGAAATGTCCTTAAAGAAATTCCTTAAAGAAAACCAGAAATCCCTGCTCCTCTCAGACCCTGTTAACAGCATAACCAGCTTCAGCCCCTCCCTTCCTGGGGGTGGGTTGGTGGTGGTCAGAAAAGCCTCAACCCAGCAAGGCAGGGCAGCTGACATCTGCTGCAGGCCTGGTTTCCAGCCTGAGGCCCCAGTCTACTGTGTCTACTGTCCCTGTCATCCACACAGCTGGCCCTGAGGACAGGACCCTGCTGATGTCCCCATCTGGCCCTTCCTTGGGAGAGGTGGCCCAAGGGGAGTGCTTCTTCAATTTTGATCCTCCTTTTGTCCCCCGTTGCACATAACACTGCAGATATCAGTTCTCATGGACCACAAATTCCCACTCAGGCAAGAGGTAAAACTGCCAAAAATTAGTGCTTTTTGAAGGTTTCATTACTAGCTCCTCCAGATATTTTCACAGGAATGGTAAGGAGTACAAAATAGATTATTCTGAATCAAATTCCTCATCTTGACAAAGTTGCTTCTAAATGAATGAGTGACTGAATTCCAAAGCTCAGAGGGAAGCAAGAGGAAAGAATGGGGGAACCTGAAGCCCCACTGCCGCAGAATTCAGCAAAGATGGTACATGTTGTCCGAGTGGGAAGTCTGAGCATATCATTTATCCTTTGATGAAATTACAGTGTGGTCTAATGACAGCTCTACAAAAGTGTTGTAAAAATTGAGACTGATATATATTTAATTCCATATGCTTAAACCTTTTAAATGTATAAATGGAAGAATAAACTTAGCCATTCATTCAGACTTAGCAAAGACAACAGGCCTCTTGATATTGAATACCAAGAGTAATTCTGCACAAGTGCATTATCATGAATTAATCTTTGAAATTAAAGTGCCATCTTAGGCAGAATACTAAACATTACATTTCTGTTGTAGCACCATTAGGTTTCTCATTTAGAAGATGTATTTTTGCAGAGTGCAAGGTGAGATGAAAGTGTAGTTATTTCAACTGTTACAAAGCCCTCTTCTCAGGGTGACAGCCACGTGGGATTCTCTCTACTTTGTGTTTGGAAATTTACACCATAGTTTTTCTTAAAAGACACATTCTTCTTGTAAGAAGAGGATTGCTAACCTCAACTGAGGAAGCCTCTCTGTAACTGTTTCCTTTGCGATTGGGTTCTGGGGTTTGGGAAGTAAGGAGGGTAACTCTTTAATGTCTCCCAAGAATGGTGTCACATAGCTATTTAAGGAACTGTGAGCCTTTACTGCCATATAAAAACTGAATATAAAGTACCTAATTATTTTTAAAATCAGAAGGTTGTCAGCAGGGTCAGCACTATCAGTGCTCAACATGGCTAATTCCTGTCCCCTCCTCAAGGACTCAGTTTCAGGTATGGCAGGCAGAAAGACTAACTGGGATTTCCTGACCAAGGTGGTGGTTCTCCCTCTACAAAACCATTCATTTGCAGAGTCATGGCATGTGTGGGGTCTGTTATACTTAACAGGCTATTATTTGCATGGGAGGTTATTGTGGATGTTTAACTAATAAACTAACGTTTCCAAATGTGAGATTTAATTAGGGAAAGTAAATACATTGCAAAGCCCTGGAACATTACACTAGAATGGTAGTGCTGAACTACATCACTGCATAGTGCCCTGTTAGATATATTTACAAAATTAGAGTATTTATAAAATTTACAAGAGCAAACTGAAGACACTTCTGTTTCACTTCCGGCCAAGAGCCCTAAGGACTGAAGCACCATCTGATATTAACTTTTTACTAGTTTCAGACTCTTCCTCAGAAATGATAGCTTAAAACATTTAGAAAAATTAGGCTCAGTATTTAGGCTCCACCTCATGTATTGGGTATAAACATGTTAATGTATTTTTGTCTTGGTCTCTTCTTTTTTATGCAAGTATAAGTTACAACATTGGAAATGTGCTTAATAAAAATAGTAGATTTAAGTATATATGGAATTTAACATATGATACCAAAATTACATTTCCAACTACTGGAGAAAATGGATTTGCATTTTGAATGGTTGGTTCAGCCAGCAAGCCATTTAAAATAAAGAAAGAAAAAGAGTAAATTTGGAGCTTCTTTTCAACAATTCCAGACAATTAAGTATTTTAATATTAAATGATGACATTTAAAAGAACTAGAAGAAAATATGGAAGGCTCTTTAGAATTTATTTTCACATGAGGGAAGGTCTTCCTAAACAAAGCACATAAACCAGAAAGGAAAAGACTGGTAAACCTCACTATGCTATAACTTGAAGAGTGTTTTTTTTTTTTTTTTTTTAAAGATTTTATTTATTATTTTTCAGAGAGAGGGGAAGGGAGAAAGGAAGAGAGAGAGAAAAACATCAGTGTATGGTTGCCTTTCACCTGCCTCCAGCTACAGACCTGGCTGGAGACCTGGCTTGCAACCTGGTTATGCTGCCTTGGCTGAGAATTGAATCAGCGAACTTTGGGTTCACAGGCCGGCACCTTATCCGCTGTGTCACCAGCCAGGGCTAAAGAGTTGTTAATGGTTTAGCAAACAAACAAACAAGCAAAAAACATAAAAATTAAAACAAATGATATATTGAGAAAAAATTTGTCCACCAATACGACAATAAAAGGATGATTCCCTCAATATATCAAGTTCCCTTAGAAATTCCTAACAAAAACAGGAACAATGTAATTTTTAACATGGGAGAGGATGTGTCAAACCCTTCTCCTACTCACGTCTTTGGCACATGCACACACACAAATAAGAATATACATATAAGGACATGAAGTGAAAATACCAGTAGGATAAGTTTTTGAATTATAAGTATTTAAAAGTTTCTTTGCATGCGCTGTTGGTAAAGTGTGACGAAATAGCCACATTATTGGTTAGTGTATAAATTGCTATGACAACTTAGAAACTTTGTTAATATCAAAATTGTAAATATTGACAATTCTCATTTATGGTAGTTATGGTCTATAAAGTCACTGCAAACCTTGAATTAGCAGATACTGAATCATTGCTCCAAGGGGAAATACAGAATTAGGTTTTTGCCAGCCTCTGATTGCAGTATGTTCGTCTGATCAATACATAACCTTGCTTTATGTGTTTTTCTCTTTCAAGACACCTTGTTTAATATATATTGTTGATTCATTAACATTGAACGCCTGGCCAATAGCACTGTGACTTATGTCTAAATGAAGCTTATTTATCTAACACACGTATTTTCTCAGGAAGGCACAGCACAGCCTTTGTGTGCTGAGGAACACCAGATACCACTTCAGCACTAGGCTTGGAAGCCATTTTAAACAGCAAAAGCACAAAAGCAAATGAACAATTGTAAAAAGGACGCTTGTTTCCAGGGTAAGATCTCAAACAAGAAGGCAGAGCATCGATCTGTCCAACCACCGCTGGTAGTATCCCCATCAGGCAACTCAAATATTCTGTTTCTCAGCACATGCCCACAAATGACCAGGAAAATACAGCCAGGGCTGAGTTTGGAGTTTCAAGTAAACTTCAGTGAGCAAGTGGGTTCACAACAGAATCTGCAAATACTGAGCATGGACTGTATATGTGTTCTATAACCCAGCAGTGTCATCTGTCAAAATGGGTCCTTACAGATGTGTTCACACATCTGTCTGAACTGCCTTTACAAGGCTAATTACAGCAATAGTGTTTGCAATAAAAATGGAAACTATGCTTATTTTATGCAATAAATTCGCCTTCTTTTCAAATTGATTGTGTTCTATTTTATGGTTTTTTTGTTTTTGTTTTTTTTTTTAAGTTGTTTTCCACCATTTGGGTAGCAACTCACACTTCAGAAACAATTATCTTAATGAAGGCTTCCTTGGCAACTCTAAAACAGCAGCTCCTTCTGGCCTCTATTTTGCTAAATTTTTCCCATACTTATCAATCTAACATTACATTATGTATGTTTACTTGCTTAATCTTTGTTTCTCACCTGTCCTACTCTGGCATTAACCAGGAAATATGTTCCATGAAGACTGAAGCTTTTCATATTTTGTTCAATGATGTATTCACAGAGCCTAAAACAATGCTTGGCTTAAAGAAGGTAAAATATATTATTTATAGAAGGTGCAAGATGTTTGTGAAATAATAAATCATGTATACCTCATATAATAGTTAAATGCTTGTAATCAGGAGTCTAAGTGTCTGGGTTCAAATCTTAGATCTGCCACTTCCCAGGTGCTTCACATTGGGCACATGATATCGGCTTTCTGTCCCTTACTTAACACATTATGGGGATAATAATAAGCCATTACTCATAGGTTATTGTACAGTTATGAACATTAAATTAATTAATTTATGTAAAACACCTAGAATAGTGCCTGTCTTATATAGTAAGTGGAAAGTAAATATTTGCTATTTTATTGCTATTATTTACAAAATGGGATTAAGGCACAATGTTATAGATCAGGAAGTCACTTTAGAGATATTGTTTTCAATCATCTTAATTAATACCAAATATTTAAGTGATAAATGTATAAAACTTTGGTGGAGTGCTTTGATCATCACACTTGACACAAGTGTGCACTTGACACAAGATGCACTTGACACAAACATACCTCAAATAACTCTAGTATGTAAAGTGATAGATACATAAAAATGTATAGGTCCTTAAAAAACAGCTATCTATAACCCTGGCTGGTGTCACTCAGTGGATTAGCACTGGTCTGCAAACCCAAAGGTCACTGGTTCAATTCCCAGCCAGGGCACATGACCAGGTTGCAAGCAGGGTCACCAGCCAGGTGCCCAGCTGGAGGCAGGTGAGAGGCAGCCATACATTGATGTTTTTCTCTCTTTCTTCCTCCTACCTGCCCTTCTCTCTAAAAATAATTAATAAAATTTAAAAAAGAAATGAGCAATCTTTATTCAGAAACACACACACACACACACACACATACAAGGGAAAAAGCAAAGATGTTTAGAAGAGAGACAGGCTTGTCTGGGAAAATAAAACTGTCCTTGCTTTCTCAGTATTCCAGCCCTCTGAGGCTGTTCACACACCTTGAGAATTTGATTTGTGGCCATTTGCCTAGTAAATTGTTCTGGCTCAAAAAAGATAATGAAACTCTTATTTTCACAAGAGGGCTGATGGCTACAACCTAGGCTGGGTACTTAGGTTAATCCTCCAAAGTGCCAAGAAGACTGGAACTGCTATCTTTCTCAGCACTTTTATTTCAAGAAGGAATAAAGCCCAGGAACTTGGAGACAGTCTCTGGCTTCTGGAAAGATTTTATTTATTTACCAAAGCACTGGGATAAGAAGGAGACCTTTTCACAAGATGAGTAGCCATCTATTTCCTACCATTTTATAAACCCAGACAAATCATTTTCTCTTTCCTTGTCTATGAATGAATATGGACACTTGTGTACAATGATGGACATGGCTCCCATCTGGTCCCTCTAGGGGAAGATATTAAGGTAAAGAGAAAATGACTCATTTGTTATTTATTGTGAGATATTTAATAAGACATTTATCTTTGTTTCAGACTATATTATGTATGCATTCAATATAAAATAAATGCAAATATTAAAAACACAACAGTACCCAATATTGTTTCAGATGAATGAGGAAGCAGAGTCCTTTTTTAAAGTAAATTTAAAAGACATGAAACAATTATGTCTTTTGTTTTCCCCAACAAAAGACATAATTGTTATAAACACTCCAAAATTCTCTTGTCCAGTCACCCAGAGTTTTAACTACAGTGCTTAAAACCAAATGTCATGAGTTGAGCTCCTGGCTGGACTTTAGTCTCCTTATCTATAATGTGGGAACAATAGTATGTATCTAATAAAGTTGGATTCCTGGCTACCTACATGAGTTTGGAAGCTGGTCCTCCAGCCTTCAAATGATTTGAGCTCTGAGAGTTTTTTTTCAAACTAGAGATCTGATGCCAGAACCACACAGCCAAATGGCTCCCAGATCTCTGGCCCTCAGCAACCCCAGAAATCATAAATATTCATTGTTTTAAGCTGCTAAAACTTCGTGTAACTTGCTACACTAATAAATGATTTGTTTTAAGTTGCTAAAACTTGGTGTAAATTGTTACACTAATAAATGATACTATAGATAAAGTCATTTTCATAATACTTGGCAAATATTCCAGTAAGTGCTGGCTAATAGAGGCAGCAGCAGTACCTAGAGGGAAGACATGTGTTTTCTTTTCTTTACTATTTTAAAAGTTATTTAATCCACCACAGTCATCTCCAATAGTCCAAAATAATTTTAAGCAAATAATAGATTTGAATTGTCTAAAAGATTACAATGCCTAACACTTACTCATTTTTAAAGGAATATCTGTGATATATTATCCTTAGGCTGGTAATCAAGACCTTCTGAAAACTGGTCCTCACCTGATTTTCTAACTAGCATACCACCAGGTACATCCTTTGTTCTAGGTTGTTGGGACTGCTTTGCCCTTAATCACACTGCTCTGACTTCATTTCAGCTCTGCTAGTTTAGATGCAACTAATGTTTCAAGAATGCCACATTCTACCTCTAAAAGGTCACATTACACCTCTGACCCAGTAGACAACAGGGCTGCTATGCAGAAAGTCTATTAGAATTGACAAAAAAGGTACTGGAATTGATGAGTGATTTGATAAAGGTTGCAGGATATAAGATCAATACAAAAGAAGCAAGTGTGCCCTGGCTGATGGCACAGTGGATAAGATGCTGGCCTGCGAACCCAAAGGTTGCTGGTTTGATTCCCCAGCCAGGTCACATAACCAGGTTGCAAGCCAGGTCTCCAGCCAGGCATGGCTGGAGGCAGGTGAAAAGCAACCATACATTAATGTCTCTCTTCCTCTCTGCCCCTCTCCCTTTCCCTCTCTCTAAAAATAATAAATAATAAATAAAAATCTTAAAAAATAGCAATTGTACTTATTTTAACAACAAAAAGGCAAAAATCAAATGAAAAGGTAGAATCATTTACAGAGTATGAAACATTGGAGAATATATCTGCAAAAAAAGTTGTTTAAGACACTAAAAACTATAAAACATTGATATACCATATTCTTGTTCAGGAAAAGTTCATCTATTTTACACTATAATTTTCTTTTTCAAAAGGTTTTATTTATTTACTTTTTGGAGAGATGGGGAAAGAGAGGAAGAAAAAGAGAGAGAGAAACATCAACAAGTCTGTTTGTGGATTCTTTAAGAGGAATTGCTTGAGATTCCAGCAGTTTCTTCCCCCAATTCAATCTCTGTTGGATTTTATGGCCAGAAGTTGTGGGGACTTATCCTCCTGGCACTGGAACCCTGGGCTTGGGGGCCT
The DNA here is from genome assembly GCA_004026585.1 of Noctilio leporinus. Classification (NCBI taxonomy): domain Eukaryota; kingdom Metazoa; phylum Chordata; class Mammalia; order Chiroptera; family Noctilionidae; genus Noctilio; species Noctilio leporinus. The sequence goes on along the minus strand of PVIW01016709.1, from coordinate 2,118 downwards.
AGAGTGGTGCTAGGACTCCTTGCTCCTGAGATATCTCTCCTGAATTTTTATCCACCACATATGGTTGTGCGACCAGGTTGTTCTGTGTCTGAGCTTCTCCTACTAGTCTAGATGGATGTGGTTTCTTTAATTCTGGAGTTGTCAGACTTCCATTCAACTTGATTTCTGATGTTCCCGAGTGATGACTGTTCTGTTTTGATGTGGTTTTACGAAGAGGCGAGCCGTGTTTTACCCACACAGCCATCTTGACGGGAAGTCCTAAATATAGATTTATGAAACTGACATTTTATATAAGGTCTGTTATATACAGTGATCACCACTAGCTTCCAGCACACAAATGTGCATGTGTGGGGCAGGTCTATGTTCACGCTGGTGCAGCTACACTACAGCTTTTAAAACCTTGCTCAGAGCTCCTAGTTATTTTCTACAGTGTATTGACCCAACTTAATCCTGCACGTGGATCTGTGTGTGTGTCAGCATGGGTATCAGGGATCTGTGGCTCAATTTTCTAACACCAGACTTCAAGTTCATATATTCAATAACCCACACCAGCTCAGGAAACTGAAGGATACAACCAATGAAGATGACTAAAGAGAAAGGCTTTACTGGAAGGAAGTAATAATTGGAACCTCGATTTTAAAAAATTTCCTCTCTCCATAATCCTAATAGACATCAGACTTTATGTTAAAAATATAAGGAGAGGGAAGATGGCGACAGAGTAGAAAGCAGTGCTGATGGTGTTCTTGAGTACCAAAGCAGCTAGAGGACAGGATAGGGAGCGTGAGACGTCTTCAGGACCCTAGGGATTGGAACGGGCAGCATCTGGACACAGGGGAGCACAGCCCAGAGGCAGAGGAAGCCAGCAGGACAGTAGGTGAGGCGTTCCCGACCAACCGGCTGGCGGGCCGAGGTCGGCTCTGGGCAGGGGTGGCTCTGCCCAGAGGGGCGCGTTTGACTGGGGCCAGTTCTGGGCTCGCTGGTGGCTGGAAGTCTCAACAGAGAAGTGCGGGCAGTGAGGGCAAACGCCGTAGGGAACGCGGAATTGAACTCTTGCAGGGGAGGGACTGTGTGAGAGACTCACTCCGGCAACAGGGAGAGGAGGCTCCGCGCGGGGTTAGAGGTGGAGAAGAAGAGTCCTGTGGGAAGCCTGAGCGGAGGAGCAGGAAGTGCACTGGTGGGGTGAAGAGAGGGCTGAAAACGGTGCTGCTGGGCCACCGGGGAAACAGCAACTAGAAGCCCCTGCGAGGGGGGAGGCCCAGCCCTGCACAACCACACAGGCCCCCAGGCTCCTTGGGAAACTCCAAATGGTGAGCCCACGAGCCGGGAACTAGTGGCGGGGGTAACTGACCCGCCCTTGCTGGAGACAAAGGCCGCACCGCCCACGCCTGGGAGGGGCTCATCACAGAGGCCACGTAAAGGACTCTGAGGAGAGCTGGTTGGTTTGGAGGTGTGGTGCCCACCCTGGAAGGGCGGGACAGTGTAGGCGGACCCCGGACAGTGTTGACTGACAGGCCCGGCCTCCTCCCAGAACTGCGGGGGTGGGGCCAGTCGTCATAGGGACCAGCGAAGTTGCAGGCTGCCCTGCAGAAGTGCTGGGTGCACATCCTGGGCAGGAACCTCCGCCAGGAGTGGGAGGGGGCTCCCTGCGGGCTCCAGAACACCGGCAGCTCTAAAACCCAGCCAGGCTATGGAAGGCCCAGCCTACCTGGGGGTGGACACTCAGAATCAGCCCTACCACGACAATCAGAGGCCCTGCCACCCGCCAAGACCGGCTAGAATATAGACTATAGACTGTAAAGTCCTGACCAAGAAAAAGAGGCAGCATCAGGAAAGGGATTGCTGCCAATCTCAAGCACCTGAATTATACTGAGAGCAATATGAACTATTAAGCCGCAACATATCCTTTGCAAAAGTTACTCCTCACATATTCTTAATCCCCCCCAGACCTCAATCCACCTAAATACCCAAGACCCTCCCCTACTCTCGAATTAAAGTCTATTCACTCTGTGGCTATAACGCATTCCCAGTCCTCAATCTAAGTATTCCTCCCTTCCCCAGCCTTTCTAAACCCTTTCTTTATTATTTTCTTCCTTCCTCTTTTTTTTTTTTTTTTTTTTT
>PVIW01016708.1:0-15886 GCA_004026585.1 Noctilio leporinus | reverse complement strand
TAAACCAGTCAGCGAAGGACAAATATCATATGATCTCACCCATTACAGGACAATAATGAACAAAACTAACAACAAGCAAAACAGAACCAAATATATGAATACAGTGAATAGGCCTTCAGTGGTCAGGGGGAAAGTGGGTGGGGGGAGGCAGAGGCAGGGAAGGGGAGCAGCTTGGACGAGAACCTAGTATAAAGAAACCATGGACATGGACAACAGGTGGGATTGACTTTGGAGGGGGTGATGGGTGGGTGGGGAGGGGGACGGAGGGGGGCAAAAAGGTGACGGATATAATACAGCAACAATAAAAAAAAAATGGGGAAAAAAACAAGCACCAGAGGCATGAGATCATGAAATAGACTGATAGCTATAAGAGGGAAGGAGAAGATGGGGAGTGATTGAAAGAAGGTGAAGGGATTAGTCAAAAAACATCCATGAAGGTGTCCACGGACATGGACAACAGAGTAGGGATTGACTATAGAAGTGGCGGGCAGGCTGGGTAAGCAGGAGCAAAGTGAAAATGTGACAACTGTAATAGTAGAAACAATAAAACATTAAAAAAATAAAATATTTTTCTAAAGGCTGATGATGTTGAACATCATTGCCTGTGATTATGTGCCTTCTGTGAGATCCTTTTTCACGCATGCCTGTGAATTTTTTTCCTGCATTCTAAGTGGATTTTTTGTTTTTCCTGTTCAGTTTTCTGTTTTTTGTTTTTGTTTTGTTCTTAAAAATTTTATTGTTGTATTACATCCATCCCCTTTTTGCTCCCCTCTGTCCTCTTCCCCAACCACCTATTCCCCCATAAAATCAATCCCACCTGTTGTCCATGTCCATGGTTCCTCCATACTAAGTCCTTGTCTAAACTGCTCCCCTTCCTTGCCTCTTCCTCCCTCCTCACCCCACCCCCCTTCCCCCTGCCCACTGAAGGCCTATTCACTGTATTCATATATCTGGTTCAGTTTTGCTTGTTGTTAGTTTTGTTCACTACTGTCCTGTAATGGGTAACATCATATGGTATTTGTCCTTCACTGACTAGCTTATTTCTTTAAGCATAACATTCTCCAGTTCCATCCATGTTGTTGCAAAGGGTAGGAGTTCCTTCTTTCTTTCTGCTGTATAGTATTCCATTGTGTAAAAGTACGAAAGTTTTTTGATCCAACCACCCACTGATGGGCATTTAGGCTGTTTCCAGCACTTGGCTATTATTAATAGTGCTGCTATGAACATAGGTGTACATAGGTTCTTATGAATTGGTGTTTCAGGATTCTTCAGGTATAGACCTAGTAGTGGAATTGCTGGATCAAAAGGCAGTTCCATTTTTAGTTTTTGAAGGAAACTCCATACTGTTTTCCATAGTGGCTGCACCAGCTTACATTCCCACCAACAGTGCACAAGGGTTCCTTTGCCCCACATCCTCACCAACACTTGTTCTTTGTTGATTTATTGATGAAAGCCATTCTAACAGGTGTGAGGTGGTATGTTATTGTGGTTTAAATTTGCATCTCTCTGATGGCTAGTGATGCCGAGCATTCTTTCATATGCCTCTGTGTCCTTTGTACGTCTTCCTCAGGGAGTTGTCTGTTCAGGTCTTTTGCCCAATTTTTAATTGGGCAATTGGGCTGTCTCCCTAGTGTTCAGTTGCATTAGTTCTTTATATATTTTGGAGATCAGACCCTTGTCTGAGGTATCATTGGCAAATATGTTTTCCCATACAGTTGGTTCCCTTTGAATTTTGCTGATATTTTCTTTAGCTGAACAGAAACTTTTCAATATGATATAGTCCCATTTGTTGATTTGTTCTTTTATTTCCTTTGCCCTTGGTGAGGTATCAGTAAACATATTTCTGCATAGGATATCTAAAATTTTACCACTTATATTTTTCTCCAGGACCTTTATGGTGGCACTGATTATGTTTAAATCCTTTATCCATGTTGAGTTTATTCTGGTTTATGGTATAAGTGGGTGGTCTAGTTTTATCTTTTTGCATGTTCCTGTCCAGTTCTCCCAACACCACTTGTTGAAGAGACTGTTTCTACTCCATTTTATGCTCCTTCCCCCTTTGTCAAATATTAATTGATCATAGAGTCCTGGGTTTATTTCTGGGTTCCCTATTCTGTTTCATTGACCTATATGTTTATTTTTATGCCAATACCAGAAAGTTTTGATTACCATAGCCTTGTAATATTGTTTGATCTCCAGTATTGTGATTCCTCCTACCTTGTTCTTCTTTCTCAATATTGCAGTGGCTATTTGTGGGTGTTTTGGCTCCTTATAAAATTTTGAAGTATTTTTTCTATTTCTGTGAAGTCTGTCATTGGTATTTTAATTGGGATTGCATTGAATCTATAGATTGTTTTGGGTAGTATGGACATTTTAATGATGTTGATTCTTCCCATCCATGAGCATGGTATATGCTTCCATTTATTTGTATCTTCCTTGATTTTTTTCTTCAGTGTTCGGTAGTTTTCTGAGTACAGGTCTTTTACCTCCTTAGTTAAGTTTATTCCTAAGTACTTTATTTTTCTTGTTGCTATAGTAAATGGGATTTGTTTTCTCAATTCTACTGACGATGTTTCATTATTGGTATACAAAAATGCTTTTGATTTCTGGATATTGACTTTATATCCAGCTATTTTGTTAAATTTGCTTATTAGGTCAAGAAAGTATTTGGTGGAGCCCATTGTGTTTTGTATGTACACTATCATATAATCTGCAAATGACAGTTTGACTTCCTCCTTTCCGATTTGGATACCTTTGATTCCTTTTCCTTCTCTGATGGCTATGGCTAGAACTTCCAAGACAATGTTGAATAGAAGTGGAGAAAGTGGGCAGCCTTGTCTCGTTCCTGATCTTAAGGGGGAAGCTTTTAGTTTTTGTCCATTAAGTATGATACTGGCTTCAGGTTTCTCATAGATGGCCTTTATGATGTTGAGGTATGCTCCCTCTATTCCCATTTTGCTGAGGGTTTTTATCATAAATGGTTGCTGTTCTTTATCAAATGCTTTTTCAGCATCTATTGATATGATCATATGATTTTTGTCTTTCATTTTGTTGGTGTGGTGTATTACATTAATTGATTTACGAATGTTTTACCATCCTTGCATCCCTGGGATGAAACCCGCTTGATCATGGAGCATGATCTTTGTAATGTATTGCTGAATCCAGTTGGCCAATATTTTGTTGAGAATCTTAGCATCTAGGTTCATCAGAGATATTGGCCTATAGTTTTCTTTCTTAGTTGTGTCTTGACCTAATTTTGGGGTTAGAGTAATACTGGCCTTATAAAAAGAGTTTGAGAATCTTCACTCCTCCTGGACTCTTTGATATAAGTTGATCGGGATAGGAGTTAGATCTTCTTTAAATGTTTTGTAGAATTCACCTGTGTATCCATCTGGTCCAAGGCTCTTGGGCTTTGGGCAATTTTGGATTACTTTTTCAATTTCATTAGTTGTTATTGGCCTATTCAGGCTTTCTGTTTCTTCTGGATTCAGTTTTGGGTGATTATACATTTCCAGAAATGTGTCCATTTCACCCTGGTTGTCATATTTCTTGCATGTAGTTGTTTGTAGTAATTTCTTGCAATCTTTTGTATTTCTGAAGTATCAGTTGTAATTTCTCCTTTGTCAGTTCTTTTTTTTTTTTTAAGTTTAATTTTATTGTTTTTGTATTACATCCATCCCCTTTTTCTCTGTCATTTTTGATTCTGTTTACTTGGGTCCTCTATCTCCTTTTCTTGATGAGTCTGGATAAAGTAATACTGTTTATTTATTCAAAGAATCAGCTCCTAGACTTGTTGATTCTTCGAATTGTAGTTTGAGTCTCTAAATTATTCAGTACTTCTCTGATCTTGCTGATTTCCTTCCTTCTACTTGTTCTGGGCTTTGTTTGTTGTTGCTCTCCTAGTTCTCGCAGCTTTCTGGTTAGGTTGTTTGTATAGACTTCTTGTGACCTTTTTAGATAGGCCTGTATTGCTATAAATTTCCCCCTGAGCACTGCCTTTGCTATGTCACATAGGTTTTGGACTGTTGTGTATTCATTGTCATTTGTTTACACAAAATTTTTTATTTTTTCTTTGATCTCATTGTTAACCCATTCATTACTTAAAAGTATGTTATTCAGTCTCCATGAATTAGAGTGTTTTTGGGTTTTCCCCTTGAGATTGGTTTCTAGTTTGAAGCCATTGTGATCTGAGTAGATGCTTGGTATGAATTCAATTTTCCTGTATTTGTGGAGTCTTGTCTTGTGACCTACCATGTGGTCTATCTTTGAGAATGTTCCATGTGCATTTGAAAAGAATGTGTATTTTTCTTCTTTGGGATGAAAGGTTCTATATAAATATCAGTTAGGTCCATTTCCTCTAGAATGTTGTTCAATGTGCCACAACGTCTTTGGGGATTTATTGTTTGGAAGATCTGTCCATTGTTGGTAGTGGGGTATTAAAATCCCTTACTATTAGTGTGTTGCTGTCTATATCCTTCTTGAAGTCCTCCATGATTTTCCTTATATGTTTCGGAGCTCCTATGTCGGGTGCATAAATCTTTACCAGAATTATTTCTTCTTGATGGATTGTTCCCTTAACTATTATGAAATACCTTTCTTTATCTTTTTTTATTGCCTTCATTGTAAAATCTATTTTTTCTGAAATAAGTATTCCTACTCCAGCCTTTTTTTTCATGTCCATTTGCTTGATATATATTTTTCCATCCCTTCACTCAAAGTCTGTGTTGATCTTTTGTTCTGAGGTAGGTTTCTTGAAGACAGCATATCTGTGCATCATGTTTTCTTATTCATTTAGCTACCCTATGTCTTTTGATTGGTGCATTTAGCCTGTTTACATTTAAGGTTACTATTGATTGAAACTTATTCATTGCCTTCTCCCTTTGTGTCTGTATTCCTCTTTGGCTTTCTCTGTTTCTTCTTCTTCTTCTTCTTTTTTTTTTTTTTTTAAACAGACCCTTTAGCATTTCTTGCAATGCTGGTTTGATAGAGATGTATTCTTTTAGTCTTCTTTTATCTGGGAAACTCCTTATTTCTCCTTCTTCTGAATGAGAGTCTTGCTGGGTAGAGTGTTCTTGGTTGCAGGCCTTTGTTTACCATGACCTGAAATACTTTTTGCCATTCCCTTCTGGCTTGAATTGTTTCTCTTGAATAATCATTTGATAGCCTTATTGGAGCCCCCTTATATGTTATTTGTTGTTTCTCTCTTGATGCTTTTAGGATTCTTTCTTTGTCTTTGAAATTTGCCATTTTAATAATAATGTGCCTTGGTGTTGGTCTGTTTGGATTGATCTTCATTGGGACTCTCTGTGCTTCCTGAACTGGATTAATGTTTTCACTCATCATGTTAGGGAAATTTTTTATCATGACTTTTTTGAACAGGTTTTCCATTCCTTGTTTCTCTTCTCCTGGTATTCCTATGATACGGATGTTGTCATGTTTCATGTTGTCCTGCAGCTCTCTTAAACTCTCTTCAATCTTGTTCAGCCTTTTTTTATTCTCTTGTACTGTCTTGGAGTATTTGTCTACATTATCCTCCAACTCGCTGATCTGGTCCTCTGCTTCCTCTAGCCTACTGTTGATTCCTTCTACTGTATTCTTCAATTCAAAAATTGTATTCTTCATTTCCTCCTGGCTCTTACTGTTAGCTTTTAAGTCCCTTTTTATGCTGTTTTAGCTCTCAGTAAGCTTCTTGTGTCTTCCCTGGAGTTGTTTATAGTTTTCTTTGAGCTGGCTGAGCTCATTCAACTTCTCTATCATCATTCTTTGGAATTCCTTATCTGATGGGTCATATGCCTCTGTTTCATTTGGTGATCTTTCTGGGGATTCTTCCTTTCCTTTTGATGATGGACTGATTCCTTTTTTCCCCATTTTTGGTGTCTGTTTTTGCTTGTTTTCTTTTTATTTTATTTCTTTCTTTGATTAATCTGCTTTGCTTCCTTTCTTTTGTTGAGCACCCTTCTGTGTTAGGAGATTTGTGGAATTCAGTGTTGCAGTCTCCTAGATTTTCTCCACTTGTTGCTCCTGGGGTGGCCTTTATGTCATTAACTTGGGCTGTCTGATTGTATTCTGGATTGGTTGTGTATCTTGCTCCTTTCCTTCCAGTTGGCTGATTGTGGGATGCTCCTTCTATCCTTTCTCATACACTGTTTTTGAGCTGTTTGTTAGGTATTAATAGTTCATGTAGCTCTCAGTGTAACTCAGGTGCTTTAAATTAGTAGCAATCCATTTCCTGAGTCCGTCTCTTTTTCTTGGTTAGGTCCCTGCAGTCTACAGTTTAGCTGTGTGGTCTTGGAGTGGCAGGGCCTATGGCTATCACAGTCAGTGCTGATTCTGAGTGTCAGCCCCAAGGTAGACTGGGCCTCCAGAAACCTAGCTGGGTTTCAGTGCTGCCAGTTGTTTGGGGCCCTCCCTTCTCTCACTGTTTCCATGTGAAGACCAGCAGGATACTTATGTGATGTTTATGGCTGGTCCTCCCCCTGTAGCTCCTGGAGGAGGTTCCTGCCTGTGATTGGTACCTGGCTCCCCTGCAGGGTGGCTTGTAACCTCTCTGGCTACTGTGATGACTGGCACTGTCCCCACAGCTCCCGGAGGAGGTAACCCCTGTCCACTAACAGTTCCTGGCTCCCCTGGGTGAAGGCTAACCCTCCAAGCAGTCCAGCTCTTTGAGGAGTTATTCACTGCAACCTCTGTGATGCTTGCCTGGCCCCCCAGAGCATCAGCTGCACAGGCTTTGTTGCCTGCAATGTGCATGCCAGTTGCAACAGCTGCAAGTTCCTGGCTCGCAGTTTGGAGTTTCCCTAGGAGCCTAGGGGTCCCGTGTGGGTGCTCGACATTGGGCCACCCCCTCGCAGGGGCTTTAAGCTGCTCTTTCCCTGGTGGCGCAGCAGCACCATTTTTGGCCCTTTTGCTGCTCTGGCCAGTGCAATTCCCTGCTCCCCTACTACTGCACACTGCAGGTCTCTTCTCCACCTCTGGCCCAGGAAGGAGCTTCCTCTCTCTCAGTCTCAGGAGTGAGGCTCTCATATAGTTCCTCTCCCGCAGGAGTTCAATTGCTCACTCCTGGCATTTGCCCTCACTGTCCCCACTTCACTGCTCAGATTTCTAGTCTCCAGGGAGCCTGGAGCTGTCTTCAGTTAAACACGCCCCTGTGGGTAGAGCCGCCACTGCCCAGAGCTGACCTTGGCCCGTGGGCTGGTTTGGAACTATCTCACCTGCTCTCCTGTAGATCTCTGCTGCCTCTGGGCTGTGCTCTGCTGAGTCCAGATGCTTACTGATCCAGTTCTTAGGTACCTGTAGACCTCTCATGCTCCCTATCCTATCCTCCAGCTGTTCTGGTACTCAAGAATGCCATCAGCACTGCTTTCTACTCTGTCGCCACCTTTCCTCCCTCGAGAGTTCTTTATATATTCTAGATTATGTTTTTCTGTTCAAAAAAGGGAAAAGGATTTATGGACATGGACATGAGTGTGGTGATTGTGGGGGGTAGAGAGACATAAGAGGACTAAATGGTAATGGAAAGAAAATGCAAAAATATTGAACACCCATGGACATGAACAAAGGTGTGTGTGTGGGGCTGTGGGAGGGAATGGAGGTCTTGAGTGGAGGGGAGCAAGGGGAAAAATTTCGGACAACTATAACAGAATAATCAATGAAATATACTTAAACATTTTAAAAATAAAAATAATTAAAAATAAATAAAAATATAAATAAAATTGCACTTAAAGCAATTTATATGTACCAAGGAATATTATTCAGTAATAAGAAGGAATAAAATCTTGCCATATGTGACAATATGGACAGACCTACAAGGTATTATGCTGAGTGAAATAAATCAGACAAAGACAAATATTGTATGGTGTCACTTATATGTAAAATCTAAAAAAATATATTCTGGTTTCTTTGTTAGTTATGTGGTTTGCAAATACTTTCTCCTTGTCTTTAGCTTGTCTTTTCTAAGTCTTTGAAAGTGCAGAAGTTTTAATTTTCTATAGTTTTATTAAGATATAATTGATATACACCCCTGTATATGTTTAAGGTATACAGTATAGTGACATACATATATTGTGAAATGATTATCACAATAAGTTTACTTAACATCAATTTCCTCATATACATACAAAAATATTTTCCTTGTGATGAGAATGTTTAGAATCTGTTCTCTTAGCAATTTTCAAATATACCATACAGCAATATTAATTATAGTCAGTCATAACATTGTACATCACATCCCCAATACTTATTTACCTTATAAATAGAAGTGAGTACCTTTGGAACACCTTTATCCAAGGAAAACTTTTAAATTTTTATTTTTATTTTAGTTTAGTTTTTAAAATTTTATTGTTGTTGTATTACATCAATCCCCTTTTTGCTCCCCTCTGTCCCCCTACCCACCCACCCATTCCCCCCAAAGTCAATCCCACCTGTTGTTCATGTCCATGGTTCCTTTATACTAGGTTCTTGTCTAAGCTGCTCCCCTTCCTTGCCTCTGCCTCCCCTCTCCCCCGAACCGCTTTCGTCCTGACCACTGAAGGCCTATTCATTGTATTCATATATTTGGTTCTGTTTTGATTGTTGTTAGTTTTGCTCATTATTGTCCCGTAATGGGTGAGATCATATGATATTTGTCCTTCACTGACTGGCTTATTTCACTAAGCATAATACTCTCCAGTTCCATCCATGTTGTTGCAAAGGGTACAAGTTCCTTCTTTCTTTCTGCTATATAGAATTCCATTGTATAAATGTACCAAAGTTTTTTGATCCAATCATCCACTGATGGGCACTTAGGCTGTTTCCAGCACATGGCTATTGTAAATAGTGCTGCAATGAACATAGGTGTGCATAGGTTCTTATGAATTGGTGTTTCAGGATTCTTTGGGTATAGTCCAAGTAGTGGAATTGCTGGATCAAAAGGCAGTTCCATTTTTAGTTTTTTAAGGAAACCCCATACTGTTTTCCACAGTGGCTGCAACAGCTTAGACTCTCACCAACAGTGTATGAGGGTTCCCTTTGCCCCGCATCCTGGCCAACATTTGTTTGTCGATTTGCTGATGATTGCCATTCTGACAGGTGTGAGGTGGTATCTTATTGTGGTTTTAATTTGCATCTCTCTAATGACTAGTGATGTTGAGCATTCTTTCATATGCCTCTGGGCCTTTTGTATATCTTCCTCAGTGAGTTGTCTGTTCAGGTCCTTTGTCCATTTTTTAATTGGCTGTCTATCTCCCTGGTGTTGAGTCACATTAGTTCTTTATATATTTTGGAGATCAAACCCTTGTCTGCGGTATCATTGGCAATTATGTTTTCCAATACAGTTGTTTCCCCTTAAATTTTGCTGATATTTTCCTTAGCTGAACAGAAACTTTTCAATTTGATATAGTCCCATTTGTTGATTCGCTCTTTAACTTCCTTTGCCCTTTGTGAAGTATCAGTAAACCTATTTCTGCGTAGGATACCAAAAGGCTTACTGCCTATAGTTTTCTCCAGGACCTTTATGGAGACACTGCTTATGTTTGAAATCCTTTATCCATCTTGAGTTTATTTTGGCGTATGGTGTAAGTTGGTGGTCTAGTTTTATCTTTTTGCATGTTGCTCACCAGTTCTCCCAACACCATTTGTTGAAGAGACTGTTTTTACTCCATTGGATGTTCATTCCACTTTGTCAAATATTACTTGACCATAGAGTCTTGGGTTAATTTCTGGGCTCTCTAGTCTGTTCCATTGATCTATATGTCTATTCTTATGCCAGTACCATGCTGTTTTGATGACAGTAGCCTTGTAGTATTGTTTGAAGTCCGGTATTGTGATTCCTCCTACCTTGTTCTTCTTTCTCAAGATTGTGGTGGCTATTCGTGGGCATTTTTGGCTCCATATAAATTTTTGAAGTATTTTTTCTATTTCTGTGAATTCTGTCATTGGTATTTTAATTGGGATTGCATTGAATATGTAGATTGCTTTGGGCAGTATGGACATTTTAATGATGTTAATTCTTCCCATCCGTGAACGTGGTATATGCTTCCATTTATTTGTACCTTCCTTGATTTCTTTCTTCATTGTTCTGTAGTTTTCTGAGTACAGGTCTTTTACCTCCTTAGTTAAGTTGATTCCTAGGTACTTTATTTTTCTTGTTGCTATAGTAAATGGGATTTGTTTTTTTCGCTTCTATTCCTGTTGTTTCATTATTGGTATACAAAAATGCTTTTGATTTCTGGATATTGACTTTATATCCAGGTATTTTGCTAAATTTGCTTATTAGGTTGAGTAACTTTTGGGTGGAGCCCATCGGGTTTTGTATGTACACTATAATATCATCTGCAAATAATGACAGTTTGACTTCCTCCTTTCCGATTTGGATAGATTTGATTCCCTTTTCTTCTCTGATGGCTATAGCTAGAACATCCAAGACAATGTTGAATAGAAGTGGAGAAAATGGACAGCCTTGTCTCGTTCCTGATCTTAGGGGGAAAGCTTTTAGTTTTTGTCCATTAAGTATGATGTTGGCTTCAGGTTTCTCATAGATGGCCTTTATGATGTTCAGGTATGCTCCCTCTATTCCCATTTTGCTGAAGGTTTTTTTTTTTTTTTATCATAAATGGTTGCTGTACTTTATCAAAGGCTTTTTCAGCATCTATTGATATGATCCTATGGTTTTTATCTTTCAATTTGTTGATGTGGTGTATTACATTTATTGATTTACAAATGAGGTACCATCCTTGCATCCCTGGGATGAAGCCCACTTGATCATGGTGTATGATCTTTGTAATATACTGCTGAATCCGATTGGCCAATATTTTGTTGAGAATTTTAGCATCTATGTTCATCAGAGATATTGGCCTGTAGCATTCTGTCTTAGTTGTATCTTGCCCTGGTTTTTGGATTAGAATAATATTGGCCTCATAGAACGAGTTTGGGAGTCTTCCCTCTTCCTGAATTTTTTGGTATAGTTTGAGGACAATAGGAGTTAGTTCTTCTTTAAATGTTTGGTAAAATTCTCCTGTGTAACCATCTTGTTCAGGGCTTTTGCCCTTTGGGAGATTTTGGATTACTTCTTCTAATTTCACTAGTTGTTACTGGCCTATTCAGGCTTTCTGCTTCTTCTGGGTTCAGTTTTGGTAGGTTATACCTTTCCAGAAATGTGTCCATTTCATCCAGGTTGTCATGTTTTTTGTCATAGTTGTTTGTAGTAATTTCTTACAATATTTTGTATTTCTGAAGTATCAGTTGTGATTTCTCCTCTTTCAGTTCTGATTTTGTTTATTTGGGTCCTCTCTTTCTTTTTCTTGATGAGTCCGGATAAGAGCTTGTCAATTTTGTTTATTTTTTCAAAGAACCAGCTCCTGGACCAGTTGATTCTTCAGACTGTAGTTTGAATCTCTGAGTTATTTTGTTCTGCTCTGATCTTGATGATTTCCTTCCTTCTACTTGCTCTGGGCTTTGTTTGTTGTTGCTCCTCTAGTTCTTGAAGCTTTGTTATTAGGTTGTTTTTATAAACTTCTTGTCACCTTTTTTGGAAGGCCTGTATTGCTATAAATTTCCCTCTGAGAACTGCCTTTGCCGTATCCCATAGGTTTTGGGCTGTTGTACGTTCATTGTCATTTGTTTCCAGGAACTTTTTGATTTCTGATTTCATCTTTGATCTCATTGTTGACCCATTCATTGCTTAAAAGCATGTCATTCAGTCTCCATGAGTTAGAGAATTTTTGTTTCTTTCCCTTGAGATTGGTTTCTAGATTCAAGCCATTGTGATCTGGGAAGATACTTTGTATGAGTTCAATTTTCCTGTATTTGTGGAGGCTTGTCTTGTGACATACCATGTGGTCTATCTTAGAGAATGATCCATGTGCATTAGAAAAGAATGTGTATTTTGCTTCTTTGGGATAAAAGACTCTGTATACTTCAGTTAGTTCCATTTCGTTTAGAGTGTCATTCAATGCCACAACATCTCTGGGGATTTTTTGTTTGGAAGATCTGTCCATTGTTGATAATGGGGTATTAAAATCCCCTACTATTAGTGTGTTGCTGTCTATATCTTTCTTAAAGCCTTCCAAGATTTTCCTTATATATTTCGGAGCTCCTATGTTGCGTGCATATAGGTTTATCAGAGTTGTCACTTCTTGATGAATTTTTCCCTTAAGTATTATGAAATGTTCATCTTTGTCCCTTTTTATGGCCTTCATTGTAAAATCTATTTTATCTGAAATCAGTATTGCTACTCCAGCCTTTTTTTTTCATGTCTATGTGCTTGATATATAGTTTTCCATCCCTTCACTCTCAATCTGTGTCGATCTTTTGTTCTGAGGTGGGTCTCTTGAAGACAGCCTATATGTGGGTTATGTTGTCTTATCCATTCGGCTACCCTATGTCTTTTGATTGGTGCATTTAATCCATTTACATTGAAGGTTATTATTGATTGATACTTATTCATTGCCATTTTCTCCCTTTGTGTCTGTATTCCTCTTTGGCTTTCTCTGTTTCTTCATTTTATTTGTTTACTTATTTGTATAGCAGACCCTTTAGCATTTCTTGCAATGCTGGTTTGGTAGAGATGTATTCTTTCAGTCTTTTTTGTCTGGGAAGCTCCTTATTTCTCCTTCTATCTTGAATGAGAGCTTTGCTGGGTAATCTTGTTTGCAGGCGTTTGTTTACACTTATTTGAAAAACTTTTTGATATTCCCTTCTGGCTTGAATTGTTTCTGTTGAATAATCATTTGATAGCCTTTTTGGAGCCCCTTTGTATGTTATTTGTCTTTTCTGTCTGGATGCTTTTTCGATTCTCTCTTTGTCTTTGAAATTAGCCATTTTAATAATAATGTGCCTTGGTGTTGGTCTGTTTGGGTTGATCCTTATTGGGACCCTCTGTGCTTCCTGAGCTTGATTAATGTTTTCACTCATCATGTTAGGGAAATTTTCTATCATGCCTTTTTTGAACAGGTTTTTCATTCCTTGTTTCTCTTGTCCTTCTGGTATCACTATGATATTGATGTTGTTACGTTTCATGTTGTCCTGCAGCTCTCTTAACCCCTCTTCCGTCTTATTCAGCCTTTTTTTATTCTCTTGTACTGTTTTGGAGTATTTGTCTACATTATCCTCCAACTCACTGTTCCAGTCCTCTGCTTCCTCTAGCGTACTGTTGATTCCTTCTACTGTATTCTTCAATTCAGAAATTGTATTCTTCACTTCCTCCTCGCACTTATTGATAGTTTCTATGTCCTTTTTTATGCTGTTGTAGTTCTCAGTAAGTTCCTTGTAACTTCCCTGGAGTTCTTTGCAGTTCTCCTGGGTTTGTTTATAGGTTTTTTTTTTGATGTGGCTGAGCTCACTGGGCTTCTCTATCATCATTCTTTTGAATTCCTTATCTGATGGTTCAGGTGCCTCTGTTTCATTTTGTGGTCTTTCTGGAGATTCTTCCTTTCCTTTTGGTGATGGACTGATTCCTTTTTTCCCCATTTTGTGTGTCTGTTCTTGCTTGCTCTTTATTTATTTATTTATTTTTGTTCTTTTCTTGGCTTAACCTGCTTTGCTTTCTTGCCTTAGTTTAGTACCCTTCTGTGATAGGAGATTTGTGGAGATCAATGTTGCCGTCTTCTAGATTTTCTCCACTTGTTGTTCTCTGTGTGTCCTTTATTTGGGATGTCTGGTTGTATTCTGGACCTGTGGGCTTTTCGCAGAAAAAAACAAAAAACAACAAACAAAAAACAAAACAAAACAACAACAAAAAACAAAAGTATAAAAGAAATAATAATAATAATGAGAAAGTGTTTAGATGGCTGTTCATCCTTAACAATCCCTGACTGGTTCAGATGGAGCCTGGACCTGAGGACTTTTAGCAGAGAGAAAAAAAAAAAAAAGAAAGAAAGAAAAAAAGGGAGAAAGTCACAAGACAAGGAGAAATCAATATTAATAAAGAAAGGGTTTAGGTGTCCGTTCAACCTTTATGATCTCTGTTTGGTCCAGGTGGAGCCAGGATCAGTGGGCTTTATCAGGGAGAACATAAAAAAGAAAGGAAAAAAAAAAAGGGGGGGGGGAATGTCTCAAGACAAAGAAAAATCAATATTAATAAAGAAAGGGTTTAGGTGTCTGTTCACCCTTTATGATCTCTGATTGGTCCAGGTGGAGCCAGAACCTGTGGGCTTTACCAGGAAGAAAAGGAAAAAAAAATAAAAAAGAAAAGAAAAAAGTGGAGTAAAGGAAATGAAAGAGGAAGGAAGAAAAGAATAAAGAAAGGGTTTAGGTGGCTGGGGATGGGAGGAATACTTAGATTGAGGACTGGGAATGTGTTGTAGCCACAGAGTGAGTAGACTTTAATTCAAGAGTAGGGGGAGGGTCTTGGGTATTTAGGTCGATTGAGGTGGGGGGGGGATTAAGAATATGTGAGAAGTAACTTTTGAAAAGGGTATGTTGGGAATTAATAGTTCATATAGCTCTCGGTATAACTCAGGTGCTTGAGATTCGCAGCAATCCCTTTCCTGAGGCTGCCTCTTTTTCTTGGTCAGGACTTTGCAGTGTATAGTCTAGCTGGTCTTGGCCTGTGGCAGGGCCTCTGATTGTCACAGTCAGGGCTGATTCTGAGTGTCCGCCCCCAGGTAGGCTGGGCCTTCTGCAGCCTAGCTGGGTTTTAAGGCTGCCGGTATTCTGGAGCAGGCAGGGTGCCCCCTCCCACTCCTGGCGGAGGTTCCTGCCTGTGACAAGCACCCAGCACCCCTGCAGGGAAGCCTGTAACCTAGCCGGTCCCTGTTATGACTGGCCCCACCCCTGCAGTTCCTGGAGGAGGCAGCCCCCGTCAGTCAACAGTGCCAGGGGTCCACCCACACTGCCCAGCCTCCCCCGGGTGAGCGCCAATCCTCGAAGCCAACCAGCTCTCCGAGGAGTCCTTTACACGGCCTCTATGATGAGCCTCTCCCAGGCATGGGTGGTGTGGCCTTTGTCTCGGGCAATGGGCGGGTGAGTTGCCCCTGCTACTAGTTCCTGGCTCACCATTTGGAGTTTCTGCGGTGCCTGAGGGCCTGTGTGGTTGCGCAGGGCTGGGCCTCCCCGCTCGCATGGGCTTCAAGCTACTGTTTCCCTGGTGGCCCAGCAGCACCTTTTTTGGCTCTCTTGCTGCTCTGGCTGGTGCACTTCCCCGCTCCCGTGCTCCGGCTCCCCGCAGGACTCTTCTCCTCCACTTCTAGACCCGTGAGGAGCTTCCTCTCCCTGTTGCCAGAGCGAGTCTCTCACACAGTCCCTCCCCTGCAAGAGTGCAATCAGAATTATTTAGTTAAGAGATGATGATGATGGAGGTAGAGAGAAGAAATTCATTTTGAGGTTCATCTTTTATGTGAAAGTAAAGAATTCATTGATGGACTGAATTGTAGAGATTAAGGAGGAGAGAAATGTCCAAGATAATTCCTGGGATTCTAGCTTGAGCCAGAAGATGGCACCAGTTAATGAGAGAAGTATGGGAGTACTGAATTTAGAGAGAGGATGAATTCAATTGTGAATGTTGTGAGTTTGGGTGCCAGAGGACCTTCTAGGTATTGAATGTAGAGTCAAAAGCTAAGGGGAAAGTTAGCACTCTAGATATTGTTATCTGTACTCAAAATTTCTCTTTTTATCATTTGAATTTAAACTGGATTACAGATGCGACTCAACACCAGGGAGATAGACAGCCCAGTTAAAAAATGGGCAAAGGACCTGAACAGACAACTCACTGAGGAAGATATACAAAGGGCCCAGAGGCATATGAAAGAATGCTCAACATCGCTAGTCATCAGAGAGATGCAAATTAAAACTGCATTAAGATACCACCTCACACCTGTCAGAATGGCAATCATCAACAAATCAGCAAACAACAAGTGTTGGCGAGGATGTGGGGCAAAGGGAACCCTCATACACTGTTGGTGGGAATGCAGGC
>PVIW01016707.1:0-15863 GCA_004026585.1 Noctilio leporinus | reverse complement strand
AAGAAAACATCAATAAAATAAAAAGGGAACCAACCACCTGGGAAAACATATTTGCCAATGACACTTCAGACAAGGGTTTGATCTCCAAAATATAGAAAGAACTAATATGACTCAACCCAATTAAAAAATGGGCAAAGGACCTGAACAGACACTTTTCCAAGGAAGACATACAAAGGGCCCATAGGCATATGAAAGAATGTTCAACATCACTAGCCATCAGAGAGATGCAAATTAAAACCACAATGAGATACCACCTCACATCTGTCAGAATGGCCATCATCAACAAATCAACAAACAACAAGTGCTGGTGAGTATGTGGAGAAAAGGGAACCCTGGTGCACTGCTGGTGGGAATCCAGACTGGGGCAGCCACTATGGAAGACAGTATGGAATAGAACTGCCTTATGACCCAGTGATTCCATTGCTAGGATTATACCCAAAGAATCCTGAAACACCAGTTCAGAAGAACCTATGCACCCCTATGTTCATAGCAGCGCTATTTGCAATAGCTAAGTGCTAGAAACAAACTAAGTGCTCTTCAGGGGATGAATTTGATAAAAAAACAAAACAAACAAACAAACAAACAAAACTGTGGTGCATTTACACAATGGAGTTCTATGCAGCAGAAAGAAAGAACTCCTACCATTTGTGATAGCATGGATGGTACCGGTGAGTATCATGCTTAGTGAGATAAGCCAGGTAGCAAAAATTAAATACCACATGTTCTCACTTAAAACAGGCGACTAATGAACAAACAAACAAGCAAACAAAACAGAACCAGAGACATGAATACAAGGAACAGATTTTCAGTGTGCAGAGGTGTGAGGGGTGCTGGGAGACGGAAGCAAAGAAGGGAAACTGTTTAGTCAAGGAACTAGCATGAATGATGACCCATGGACATAGACAACATGTGGAATTGGCTGTGGCGGGGATAAGGAGGGTGGGGAATGGGAAAGCAAAGGGAGGAAAATGAGATGAATGTAATATAACAACAATAAAATAAAATTTAAATAACTGATTTGTTTTAATCCTGTCCCCAAACACTACAACTACAAACAGTTAATATCTCTTATAGTTTATAGTAAATTTTTGGTAGAGATTAGTCCTGGTAAATATCAGCATAATCTAGTTTTGTTCTCCCTCTAAATTTACAGTGGTGTGAGTAGAAAATTACAGAATAACCCCAAGATTACAGCAAAGCTCAAAATTTTGACATAACTCTTGCATATCATATACTTCAATACTTAAGCTAAATATTTTTCATTAGTGTTTAGGATTTCTCTAAATTGTAACCTTTTGTAAGTGCAAGAGCCTATTTAAAAAAATAAAAGTGTTATATTAATTTATAATAATAATTGGGGGTAAAGAGTATTACTTTAGAATAATTAAAATGTTTTATTTATCTGTGCCTCTGCTTCTTCAGTTACTCTTGGGGGTATGGATTTCAATGCTTTTTTTCTTTTAGGATCAGAGGCAAAACCACAAGAACCTACCCATAGGGTACAATAGCACTTCCATGGCAAAAACAGTTTTCTAGAATTTTACATAATACAGCTATTTGAACAATTGCAATCCAGCCTCTGGGTTTCAAACTTGGCATTAAATGTGTCATATCTTAAAGCAATCTATTCCCTCTCTTTCATAGAGAACATTAAAATGTTGGCTTACAAAATAATACATTCACTGACCAAAACTTTTTGATTCAAAACTATTGTTTCCATGAAAAGATATTTTCTTTTTCTTCTCCCAGATATTGTAAAAGACTATGAAATTACTGTCTAACATGCGATTTGGATGTAACTACTGATGTATTATTCAGTCAAAGGCAATAATTCTATTCAGTAACAATTTAGATCCTGTGACTAGACAAGTTTTCTGAAGAGGATGGGGGTTTATACCACAGAGACTTAAAAAAGCTTGCCCCCACCAAGATCAGAGAAAAGAATAGACCATAAATGAAAAAGGCAAGGCCAGACTCTATCCATATAGTCTTCTATAAGTAAATTGTATTCATTATCCAGTTTTAACTTTTTGTTTCCTACACTGTTGTTGTTCCCAAACCTTTTGGAAAGCCGATGCAAATCAGTATGTATTAGTAGTCTTGTAAATTACTAAATATAACAAAATACATATGCTTGGGACAAGGCAGTAAAGAAAAGAGAACTTTTGCCAAATCATCTTGCTTTAGTCCAATATAGTAATAACATGAGTAATCAAGTCAGCCTTTATATGACATACTTGGTGCAATGCACTTTATATAAATAGTAAATTGAATAAACTGCTTCACATTGGCTACTCCTGAACCAGACACCAAGGCAAAGTTTTGTGTGAAAGTTATTTAATAAAAGTGTTTTCAGAAATAAAAGTGGTGAAGTGGAACCAGCAGTGAAGGAGGCCAAGCACAGATATGATGAGCCTTGTTGGAGGAGGAGTAACTCAATTCCACAGGAACTCTGGTATGAAACATACCTCAGAATTATGCATTATCTAGGGTATCTGATAGCTAGGAGGTAAGGAAGAAGAAGTATCTATTCTCTGAAAGTGTCTATCATTGGGAAATGGTGGGTGCTGGGCTGGGGATCATGATAAAGAGTACATAAATTCTCAAGTAGTTTTGGATTTTGCATGTAGACAAGGCAGGTTCTGGCAGCTAAGAGTATTTGAAAATGAAGATACAAAGTGCTGGCTTGGTGGGAGTGACAGATCATCTAGAACAGGGGTTCCTAGTCAGTGGCCTGTTAGGAACCACCAGCGAGGGAAACTCACCTGAGCTCTGCCTCCTATCTCCTCCCCATTGGCCCCTCGCCCCTTCCGTAGGAGGCAAAGTGAGGTGGCCAGCAAGTTAAGCTTGCTTGAACTCCTCTTCCTGACACCTCACCCCCCTCCTGAGCTCACCCTCTGTCCCCCACCCACCAGTCCATGGAAAAACCTGTCCCTGGTGCCAAAAAGGTTCTACTGATCTAGAAATTGCATGCACAAAAATGGAAAAGAAATCTGAGGATACTGGACAACCCACTTAGTGCATAACCCTCACAACAACCCTATGAGGTAGCTATTAGTTTTGTATCCATTTTACAGGTGAGGAGACTGAAATGCAGAAGGGTTGAATGAGATGCCAAAGATCCTACAGCTGGTAAGAGGCCAGGATCTGAGTTCAACCATCTGACTCCAGAGTCTGCACCACAATGATGCTTGTTATTATTAAGTCAAGTGGTAGGGTAGAAGGTGCAGAAGGCTAAAGCAGATCTAAGTCATGCTTAGGAACCAAACAATTATAGCAAACAGGCTAGAACCAGAACTAAAGCAAAGTGACCCATGTTTCAGGGGCTGGATAATTAGATCTTTCTATTAAGTAGTTAGGACCAATCCAAGCATCAAACATTTGGGTTACACATAATAGTCACTTGCACTCTATGGTTGCAAGGGAGAGAAATTACTGCAAACAGAAAAGTAGCTGTATGGAGAATGCAAGAACAAAAGAAAATTTTGTTCCTCCCTAATCCCTATTCCCTCCTTCCTTTCTATGCACCATGCCCCCACACCCACACACATGCACACACTGAAACACAAATGCTTCTTTCCATTCCTGATATTTATTGAAAATAATCAGAGAAAACTGGCAGAGACATTAAATTCAACACACCATAGCAAGGAGCTAAATTAGAGAATTACCTATAGCTAAGATTGCCTACCAAAATAGCTTGGGTAACAGATAGCTTTTTAATTAATTTCAAAAGCTAATTGCTCCAGTACATAATTTGAGACTCCCTTGTAAGTTTTGTGATCCATAAAATACCTTTTATCAATCAAATTAGCAATACATCTACCATTAGATCTAGATTTTCAAAAAGTCTCTTATAAGTTTCAACAACAGGGCAGACTAAGGTGTACAGGCTCCCCTCACATTATCAACATAATGAAATGATGAATAAACAGTAACCCCCAAATTAGTTTACATAGCTCGGAATAATTAATGAGAAAAATCATTCTCGAGTGCTAGAGACAGCAGAAACTCAAAGCCAGGGATGAAAGTGAAGGAACCAGTGCCACAGGTCTAGGAGGTGGGGCCAGGAAAGAGATTCAGAAAACGAAGTCCTGGAGGAGGCTTCTCCCAGACAGTAACCTGAGAGGAAAAGATACCATTCCAACCAGAAGAAGAAAAATGCTCCCCTGAATAATTAAAACCCCAAGGCTGAACCATGCTTGGATTTACCTATGATATATATAGTAATTGGCATAGGCATACACAAATAGACAAATAGACCCTATTTGAGATACCAGAAAGAAACCACATGTACATGAAAACTGAAGATATGGCACAGACCACACTAAAAATATCAGAGAAAAGGGGATGGAGTGGCTAATGATGCTGGTAGACATATTTGATTATCTAAGGACAGATCAAATAAACTTAACACCTATACCTCACACCATATTCAAAAATGATCCAGATAGATCAAAGGCTCTAGTGTAAAAATTAAATCCTTCAAAGAACATATGGAATACTTTTATGACATTGGTTAGGAAATTATTTCTTAGAACATGGCATAAAAAGCAACAACCACAAAGAAAAGGATTGGGAAACTTGGTGTGGTACATTACACAACTGTGAAAATATTTGCTGCCCTTCCCTACCAGGTTCACCTGTGGAAGATTATATACCCTCAGCCCATGCCACTTGCTTTAGCCATTGAAATATAGGTATCAAGTAACGTCTTTGCTGCCACTGCAAACAGAAAAGCCTTAAGAGCCTTCCTGTGGGCCTACAAGTCTCTGTTTTCTCTCTGATACTAGGCTTGTATGTCCAAAATAGGAGCTGCATCTTTAGCTATGCTTTCTTCCTGGAGTGAAAACAAAATGTGTAGCAGAGTCTATCAACCCATGTGAAGGTCAGCAAAACAATAAACTTTTGTTACAGTAAACCCTTGAGTTTTGGGAGTTCTGTTACTAGAATATGATTTACCTTACACTGAGTGAAACACTTGGGTACATTCAAATCCAACAACTCTGTGTGTGTGTGTGTGTGTGTGTGTGTGATACCATAAGCAAACAGACTAGGTATAGATATTTTCAATTTATATAATTACCAATTATTATATGGAAAAATATCTATAATTCAATAAGAAAATAACTCAAGAGAAAAAAATGGGCTAAGGACATGGATAGCTATGTCACAAAAATAAAATAAATTAGAAGTCTATAAATATACTAAAACCTCATTACTAATCAGGAACTAAAAATTAAAAAAAAAAAAGATTTACCAGTTTAGACTGGAAACAAATGGCAGAGGAATAAATAGAACTACACCAATCTCCTCCCAGTTCCAATTTGGAATTACAACTTAACTGGGGAGGAATCACCTGGAATATCCAACAGAACACCAGCTGGAGAGAAGCCTTAAACCAGGGACAGAACAGAAGAGGCCACTTCATCATAATGTGACTGGTTGGAAGTGCGGAGATGTGAGAGGGCTGGCTGGGCTCCCACCAGTGGCAGCTGAAGGGACAGAGTTGGGGACTCCACCTGAGAAGGGTGAGTTCTAAACTCCCAGCTGGGCTTCCTAGCCTATAGCAACACAGCAGAGAGTAAACCAGGGTCCAGCTATGAAAAGCAAAAAGCGTTGGGGTTTGGAAAACATATTTTTCCATCCCTTCACTTACCTTGGGCTCCAGCAGAGGGAGCACAGAGTAGACTAGAGATGTTTAAGGAGAGTATGGAGCAGTGGCTTTGAGGAGAGGAAAGAGGGAGCAGCCAATGGGGTCCCAGTGCTGACTCATCCCCAACACTGCAGGCAGACTACTCTGCACCAAGTGCTATCCACCTAATAGGATGTCATAGCCCCACCCATTAGAATCAATCTACCCTGCCCAGTGGTGCCTGAGCCTGGTGGCTGATCACAGGTTGATTGAATTAAATCTAAATTAACTTGCCCCACCCAGCAGTGCCTGACTACCTATCAGAGTTTGAATGGATTAACACTGAATTAATCTGTCCTGCCCAGCAGTACCTACACCTGACAGCTGAGCAAAGCTTAATTGGATCAAAAATTGACCCTGGCTGATGGCACAGTGGATAAGGCACTGGCCTGTGACCCAATCGCTGGTTCGATTCCCCAGCCAGGGCACAACCAGGTTGAAAGCCAGGTCTCCAGCCATGTGTGTAGCTGGAGGCAAGTGAAAGCAACCATACATTGATGTCTCTCTCCCTCTCTGCCTCTCTGCCTCGCTCCCTATCCCTCTCTCTAAAAATAATAAATAAAATCTTAAAAAATATAAAACTTGAAAAGCACAGATAAAGATAGTGGATAACTGGTTGGCTCCACCAGGCTGTCTAGGCCCAGACTATGAAACGATGTCATCAGAACTGGATCCAGGAAGTAAAGAAAGTGCACTTCTACACAACAGAAGATCATACCACAAAGATAAGAACTCAAATATCCCAATCTGAAAAGCAAAAGCAAACAAGAAGAGAACCCTAAAACTGGGGAGAAAAGGAAACAGTCCATCAAAGAAAGGAAAGGAGGAATCCATAGAAAGACCACTAAATGAAATAGAGGCAAGAAAAATATCAGATATGGAATTTAAAGTAACAATGATAGAGAAGCTCAATGAGCTCAGCGAGCTCAAAAGAAAACTACAAGCAACTCCAGGAGACCTATAAACAACTCCAGGGGAACTACAAAAAACTCTAGGAAAGCTATGAGGAACTTACTGAGAACTACACCAGCATTAAAAAGGACATAGAAAATATCAATAAGACCAGGAGGAAATGAAGAATATAATTTCTTAATTGGAGAATATAGTAGAAGGAATCAAAAGCAGGCTAGAGGAAGCAGAGGATCAAATCAGTGAGCTGGAGGATAACGTGGAAAAAAATTCCCAGACAGTGCAACAAAATGAAAAAAGGCTGAAAAAGAATAAAGAGGTTTTAAGAGAGCTGCAGGACAACATGAAATGCAGTAATATTCGTATCATATGGGTACCAGGAGAAAAGAAACAAGAGATGGAAAGCCTGTTTGAAAAAGTAAGGACAGAAAACTTCCCTAACTTATGAGCAAAAATGTCACTCAAGTTCAGAAATCACAGAGGGTCCCAATGAAGATGAACCCAACAGACCCACTCCAAGACACATCAAAAGTAAAATGGCAAATTTCAAAGACAAGGGGAGAATCCTAAAAGCAGCAAGAGAGATACAGCTAATAACATATAAGGGGTTCCGATAAGGTTATCAACTTATTTCTCAACAGAAACACTATAAGCCAGAAGGGAATGGCAAAAAATATTTCAACTAATGGAAAACAAAAGCCTGCAACCAAGACTACTCTACCCAGCAAAGCTCTCATTCAAAATAGAAAGTGAAATAAGGAGTTTCCCAGACAAAAGAAGGCTAAAAGAATACACTTCTACCAAACCAGCCTTGCAAGAGATGCTAAAGGTTCTGCTTTAAAAAGATAAAGAAACAGAGAGACAGGAACATAGGTACAAAGGGACAATAGATAATGAATAAGTATCAATCAATAATAACCTTAAAGTTAAATGGATTAAATGCACCAATTAAAGACATAAAGTAACTGAGTGGATAAGAACCAACTTTAACTTAGGAATGCTTTAAAATGATCTTCTTATAAATAGATGGTACTAAATAAGGCATAATTTTGTATATTACTTGTACCTGCATTACTGCAGGTTAAATTTTCTTAGATTGGAATTATTTCATAATATGGGAAAATCGTGTTACTTGCAATAACTCAGAAAAATTGAATGCAGTTAAGGAAGATGAAAAAAGTAAGAAAATGTGGATGTATATTACATAGAATACATGTTATCTTTCTTATTCGCGATTACAAAATATGTGCTTATTTGTGGGTATGTAATATATAGATTTTATTAGGAATTTATGTTTTAAATAGCAACCAATTGGTTGTTGGTGTGTTGAGAAATCAGTTAATCTTTAGGTTAGAAAAGATGCTGAGAAAGAAGACCAATTTGGGATGGAAGTTGCAAGTTACTCAACTATTTGATTCCTATACATAGGTAATGTATATTCTCATATTAGCATATAAATTAGATGAGATTCCTTTTAAATAGATCATGGAAATATACATTTCCAACTATGAAGGCCCCAAAATGGGGATGCTTGGGAAAAGGAATTAATGCTATAGTAAACTTTATTATTGAAATGTGAACATGCCTAATTTCTATCTCAACAGACTCTTAAATAGTTCAGGGGCTAGTTTAAAACCATGTAGGAAGTCAACCACAGGTTTAAAAAAAAAAAATAGCTAGAATACTATTCTACAAAATTATTTAAATCCTAGAGATTTTTATTTCTTACCTCAACTTAGTAGACATAATAAATTCTACTCTGGGGATCAACTGAGCACTGCAAGTGCCATTATTTCTGAAGGCTTCAACTTGTAAAACACATGTAGAGGAAAAACAGTGTATTGAAAGAAGTAAGATCTATGCACAGCCAAAACAAACAAAAAAAATCAATCAATTTAAAATGGAAAGCTCCAAAAAGAGTAAGTTGTAGTTCCAGTAGCTTAAAATAAAGTTGAGTTGTATTATTGGAGGGGGGAGGATCTGACTCAAATACCAAGTTCACTTTTTACCATGGGTTTGGCACTGTCTCTAGGACAACTTTCACAAAAGTGAGTTCTGTAATATACCATTTCTGTGATATGTTTCACAAAAATAGCATTCCAGAGTAAAATAAGTATTAAAGAAGAAAAAAACTGCTTAATTTGCTACAATATATCCAAAATACTATCATTTAACATATAATAATTATATAAGCTATTGGCATATTTTAAATTTTTTGTATTAACTCCTCAAAATCCAGTATGTACTTTAAATATATGTAAAAATATGTATCTGTATAAATGTATTTTTGCATGTGTTTGATAATATTGCAATTGATATTACTTAAAAGAGTAATTCTTTAAACAAATGAATTAACATAGGCATTTTGAAATAATGAAAAGAAAACTTTGTATTAATATGATTTGAGAAGCTGACAGAAGGCAGTAATTAAGTGGTGAATTGCCTGGATGTGAAAGGAAAAAAAAAAAAAAAAAATACACATTGGTGGTTACAGAACAGACAGGGGGATGTTAAGAAGAATAAAGGAAATGGAGAAGCCAAAGAACTTATATACATGACTCACGGACATGAACTAAAGGGGGCAATGCTGGAGGAAATGGGGGTACTGGTTGGAGGGGGCAAAGGGGAGAAAATTGGGACAACTGTAATAGCAAAACAAATAAAATATATTTAAGAAAAAATAACATTAAATGTAAATGGATTAAATGCACATTCAATCAAAGAACATAGGGTAGCTGAATGGACAAGAAAATATGACCTACATATATGCTGTCTACAAAAGACCCACCTCAGAGCTAAAGATCGACACATATTAAAAGTGAAGGGATGGAAAAATATATATCAAGCAAATGGGCACAAAAAAAAAAAAAAAAAAAAAAAGGCTGAGGTAGCAATACTAATTTAGACAAAATAGATTTTATGATGAACACCATAAAAAGAGACAAAGAAGGACATTTCATAATACTTAAGGGAACAGCCCATCAAGAAAATATAACCCTAGTAAACATATATGAACCCAACATAGGAACACCCAAACATATAAGAAAAATCTTGAAGGACAGAGACAGCTACACACTAATAGTAGGGGATTTTAATACCCCATTATTAACTATGGACAGATCTTCCAAACAAAAAAACACTAAGGATATTGTGGCCTTGAACAACCCTCTAGAGGAAATGGACTTAACTGATATATACAGAACTTTTCACCCCAAAGAAGCAAAATAAACATTCTTTTCAAATGCACATGGAACTTTCTCAAAGATAGACCACATGGTAGGTTACAAGACAAGCCTCCACAAATACAAGAAAACTGAAATCATACCAGGCATCTTCTCAGATCACAATGGCTTAAAACTGGAAACCAACCTCAAGGGAAAAAACAAAAAGCACTCTAATTCATGGAGACTGAATAACATGCTATTAAGTAATGAATGGGTTAACAATGAGATCAAAGAAGGAATCAAAAAGTTTCTGGAAACAAATGAAAAGGAACACACAACAGCCCAAAAGCTATGGGACACAACAAAGGCAGTCCTCAGAGAGAAGTTCATAGCAATACAGGCCTACCTAAAAAGGTTAGAAGAAGCTTATACAAACAACCTAAACATAAAGCTGCAAGAACTAGAGGGGCAAAAACAAACAAAGGCCAAGCAAGTAGAAAGAAGGAAATAATCAAGATCAGAACAGAATTAAATGACTTAGGGACTAAAACTATAATTCATTTTCTTTAACTATAATTCAAAGAATCAATAAATCCAGGAGCTGGTTTTTTGAAAAAATAAACAAAATTGACAAGCCTTCAACCAGACTCATCAAGAAAAGAAGAGAGAGGACCCAAATAAATAAAATCAGAAACAACAGAGGAGAAATCACAACTGATACTTCAGAAATACAAAGGATTGTAAGAAATTACCACAAACAACTATGACAAGAAATATAACAACCTGGATGAAATGCACAAATTTCTGGAAACATATAATTTACCAAAACTTAATCAAGAAGAAGCAGAAAACCTGAATAGACCAATAACGACTAGTAAAATTAAAGAAGTAATCAAAAATCTTCCAGTGCACAAGAGACCCAGAATAGATGGCTACAGAGGTGAATTTTACCAAACATTTAGAAAAGAACTAACTCCTATCCTTCTCAACCTATTCCAAAAAATCAAAGAAGAGGGAAGACTCCCAAACTCTTTCTATGAGGCTAATATTATTCTAATCCCAAAACCAGGTCAAAACACAACTGAGAAAGAAAACTACAGGCCAATATTGCTGATTAACATAGATGCTAAGATCCTTAACAAAATATTGGCCAACCAGATCCAGCAATATGTTAAAAAGATCACACACCTTGATCAAGTGGGATTCATCCCAGGGAAGCAAGGATGGTACAACATTCACAAATCAATAAATATAATACACTGCATAATCAAAATGAAATACAAGGGGGACAGAGGGGAGCAAAAAGGGGATGGATGTAATACAACAACAATAAAATTTAAAAAAAAAATGAAAGACAAAAACCGTATGATTATATTAATAGACACTGAAAAAGCATTTGATAAAGTATAGCAACTATTTATGATTAAAACACTCAGCAAAGTGAGAATAGAGGGAGCATACCTCAACATAATAAAGACCATTATGAGAAACCTGCAGTCAACATCATACTCAATGGGCAAAAACTACAAGCTTTACCTCTAAGATCAGGAACAAGACAAGGTTGTCCACTCTCTCCACTTTTATTCAACATTGTTTTAGAAGCTCTAGCCATAGCTATCAGATAAGAAAAAGGAATCAAGGTATCTGAACTGGAAAGGAGGATGTAAAACGGTCATTATTTGCAGGTGACATAATAATGTACATACAAAACCCAATAGACTCCACCAAAAATCTACTTAACCTAATAAGCAAAGTTAGCAAAAATAGCTGGCTACAAAGTCAATATTCAGAAATCAAAGGCATTTTTGGATACCAATAATGAAACATCAGAGATAGAAGCTAGAAAATAAATCCCATTTACCATAGCAACAAGAAAAATAAAGTACTTAGGAATAAACCAAGGAGGTAAAAGACTTATTCAGAAAACTACAGAATATTGAAGAAAAAAATCAAGGAAGATACAAATAAATGGAAGCATATACCATGTTTGTGGATGGGAA
This sequence comes from Noctilio leporinus, assembly GCA_004026585.1. Classification (NCBI taxonomy): domain Eukaryota; kingdom Metazoa; phylum Chordata; class Mammalia; order Chiroptera; family Noctilionidae; genus Noctilio; species Noctilio leporinus. Next base: position 4,095 of record PVIW01016707.1, on the reverse strand, counting down.
GAATTAACATTAAAATGTCCATACTACCCAAAGCAATCTATAGATTCAATGCAATCCCAATTAAAATACCAATGACAAATTTCACAGATATAGTAAAAATACTCCAACAATTTATATGAAGCCAAAAATGACCATGAATAGCCACAGCAATCTTGAGAAAGAAGAACAAGGTAGGAGGAATCACAATACCAGACATCAAATTATACTACAAGGCTATTGTAATCAAAACAACTTGGTACTAGCATAAAAATAAACATATAGATCACTGGAACAGAATAGAGAGCCTGGAAATAAACCCAGGACTCTATGGTCAATTAATATTCAACAAAAAGGAAGGAACATAAAATGGACTGAAAATAACCCCTTCTATAAGTGATATTAAGAGAGCTGGACAGGACATGCAAAAAAATGAAACTAGACCATCAACTTATACCATACAACAGAATAAACTCAAATGGATAAAGGACTTAAACATAAGCCATGACACCATAAAAATTCTAGAACAAAACATTGGAAGTAAAATTTCCAATATCTTATACAGAAATATTTTCACTGATACTTCTCCAAGGACAAAGGAAATAAAGGAACAAATAAATGTTCAGCTAAAGAAAAGACCAGCAAAATGAAAAGGGAACCAACTGTATGGGAAAACATATTTGCCAATGACACTTCAGAGAAGGGTTTGATATCCAAAATATATAGAGAACTTATGCAACTCGACACTAGGGAGATAGACATTACAATTTAAAAATGGGCAAAGGACTGAACAGACACCTCTCTGAGGAGAACATACAAAGGGCAAAAGGCATGTGAAAGAATGATTGACATCACTAGCCATCAGAGAGATGAAAATTAAAACCACAATGAGATACCACCTCACACCTGTCAGAATGGCCATCATCAACAAATCAACAAATAACAAGTGCTGGCAAGGATGTGGAGAAAAGGGAACTCTGGTGCATTTGTTAGTGGGAATGCAATGCAGACTGGTGCAGCCACTATAGAAAACAGTATGCAATTTCCTCAGAAAACTAAAAATGGAACTTCCTCTTGACCCAGTGATTCCACTACTAGGATTATACCCAAAGAACCCTGAAACACCAGTTCAGAAGAACTATGCATCCCTATGGTCATAGGAACACTATTCACAATAGCCAAGTGCTGAAAATAGCCTAAGTGCCCATTGGTGGGTGAATGGATAAAAATCTTTGATACATTTACAGAATGGAATACTACATAGCAGAAAGGAAAAAGAAGCTCCTACTTTTGCAACAACATGAATGGAACTGGAGAGTATCATGCTTAGTGAAATGAGCCAGTCAATGAAAGACAAATACTGTATGATCTCATCCATTACAGCAGACTAATGAACAAAACAAACAAACAAGCAAAATAGAACCACAGACTTGAATACAAGGAACAGACCTTCTGTGTGCAGAGGGGTGCAGGAGGGAGAGAGGGAAGTCGGTGGCAAAGAAGGGGAGCAGTTTAGTCAAGGAACTAGCATGGATGACCCATGGACATGGACAACAAGTGGGATTGATGATAGGTGGTATAGGGAGGGTTGGGAAGAGGAGAGCAAGGAGAAATGGGATGGATGTAATACAACAATAATAAAATAAAATAAAATAAATGACACAGGAGAAATCACAACTGATGCAACAGAAATACAAAGGATTGTAAGACTTTATTACAAACAACTATATGACCAGAAATTTGACAACCTGGGTGAAATGGACAAATTCCTCAAAACATAATTTTCCACAACTGAACTAAGAAGAAACAGAAAACCTGGATAGACCAATAACAAATGAAATTAAAGCAGTAATCAAAAAATTCCCAGTACACAAGAGCCCCAGACTGGATGGCTATCAGGCAAATTTTATACCAAACATTTAGGGAAGAGCTAACTCCTATCATTCTCAAACTGTTTCAAGAAATCCAAGAGTAGGAAAGACTCAGAAACTGTTTCTATGGGTCCAGTATTATTCTAATCCCAAAACCAGGTCATGACACAACTAAGAAAGAAAATTACAGGCCAATATTGCTGATGAACCTATATGCTAAAATTCTCAACAAAATATTGGCAAACCAGATCATATGTACACAAAAAAGATCATACACCATGATCAAGTGTGGAATTCATCCCAAGGATGCAAGGATAGTACAACATTCACAAATCAATAAATGTAATATACCACATAAACAAAATGAAAGACAAAAACCATATGATCATATCAATAGATACTGAAAAAGCATTTGATAACAAAGATCAGAAACAAGGTGAAGCTTGTTTCTCTCCACTTTCATTCAACTTCATTTTGGAAGATCTATCCACAGCGATCAGGCAAGAAAAAGGAATCAAGGTATCCAAATTGGAAAGGAGAAAGTAAAACTGTCATTATTTGCAGATGACATGATAGTTTACATAGAAAACCCTATAGACTCCACCAAAAAATTACTTGACCTAATAAGCAAATTTAGCAAAATAGCTGCATACCAAGTCAATCAAAAGCATTCTTGCATACCAATAATGAAACATCAGAGATAGAAGCTAGAAAACAAACCCCATTTACCAGAGCAATAGGGAAAATAAAGTACTTAGGAATAAACTTAACCAAGGAAGTAAAAGACTTGTACTCAGAAAACTATGGAACACTGAAGAAAGAAATTAAGAAAGATACAAATAAATAGAAGCATGTCCATGGATGGGAAGAATTAACATCATTCAAATGTTCATACTACCCAAAGCAATTTATAGATTCAACACAATCTTATTAAAATACCAATGACATATTTCATAAATCTAGAAAAAATACTTCAAAAATGTACATAGAGCCAAAAATGACCATGAATAGTCACAATAATATTGAGAAAGAAGGAAGATGGCGACAGAGTAGAGAGCAGTGCTGATAGTGTTCTCAGAGTACCAGAGCAGCTAGAGGACAGGATAGGGAGAGCGAGACATCTTCAGGTCCCGAAGAACTGGAGTGGTCAGCATCTGGACACAGGGGAGCACAGCCCAGAGGCAGCGGAGATCTACAGGAGAGCAGGTGAGGGGACTCTGGACTTACCGGCTGACAGGCCGAGGTCAGCTCTGGGTAGTGGCGGCTCTCCCAAGAGGAGCTCCAGGCTCCCTGGCGACTAGAAATCTGAAAATGAAGTACGGGCAGTGAGGGAAAATGCCGTAGGGAACACGGAATTGAACTCCTGCAAGGGAGGGACTGTGTGAGAGACTCGCTCTGGGAGAGGAAGCTCCTCACAGGGCTAGAGGCGGAGAAGAGTCTTAAGGGAAGCCGGAGCGGGGGAGCAGGGAAGTGCACCGGCCTGGGCGGTGAGAGGGCCAAAAACGGTGCTGCTGGGCCACCAGGGAAACAGCAGTTTAAAGCCCCTGAGAGGGGGGAGTCCCAGCCCTGTGCAACCACACAGGCCTCCAGGCTCCGTGGAAACTCCAAAAAGCGAGCCAGGAACTAGTAGCTGGGGCAACTGACCCGCCCATTGCCAACACAAAGACCGAAGACGCCCAGGAGAGGCACATCACGGAGGCCCAGGACTCTGAGGAGAGCTGGTCAGCTTGGAGGCCTGGCTCTCACCCGGGGGAGCAGGGCAGTGTTGGCGGACCCTGGGCACTGTTGGTGGTCGGGGGCTGCCTCCTCCGGAGCAGAGCGGTGGAGGCAGGGCCAGTCATCAAAGGAACCAGAGAGGCTGCAGGCTGCACTGCAGGGGTGCCAGGTGCCTATCACAGGCAGGAACCTCCGCCAGGAATGGGAGGTGACACCCTGTGAGTGGCACAATACCAGCAGCTCTAAAACCCAGCTAGGCTACTGAAGGCCCAGCATTCCTGGGGGCTGACACCCAGAATAAGCCCTGACTGTGACAATCAGAGGCCCTGCCACTAAGACCATATAGACTGTAGACTGCAGAGACCTGACTAAGAAAAAAGAGGCCTCAGGAAATGGATTGCTGCTAATTTCAAGCATCTGAGTTATACCGAGAGATACATGAACTACTAATACACAACATATCCTTTTCAAAAGTTACTTCTGACATATTCTTAACCCCCCCCCCATCTCAATCTACCTAAATACCCAAGAC
>PVIW01016706.1:0-15884 GCA_004026585.1 Noctilio leporinus | reverse complement strand
ATTACGGGACAATAATGAGCAAAACTAACAACAAGCAAAACAGAACCAAGTATATGAATACAAGGAATAGGCCTTCAGTGGTCAGGGGGAATGGGGTTGGGGGGAGGGGGGAGGCAGAGGCAAAGAAGGGGAGCAGCTTAGACAAGAACCTAGTATAAAGGAACCATGGACATGGACAACAGGTGGGATTGACTTTGGGTGGGTGGGGAGGGGTACAGAGGGGAGCAAAAAGGGGATGGATGTAATACAACAACAATAAAATTAAAAAATTAAAAATTAAAAAAGCATTTACTTTTTAGCATTGCTTTTGCTTCATACACAAGGTTTACTGTTATATTTTTATTGTTTCAAAGCTTTTAAAATTATCCTTTTTTAACCAAGTGATTGTTTAAAATATTGTTTAATTTTCATATATTTGTGAATTTTGTATTATCTTTTTTACATTGTTTTCTAGCTTTGTTCTTGTTTATAAAGGTTTTATTTATTTATTTTTAGAAGGAGAGTTAAGGGAGGGAGAAAGAAAGGGAGAGAAATATCAGTGTGTGGTTGCCTCTCACACACCCCCAACCTGGGACCTGGCCTAAAACCCATGCATGTGCCCTGACTAGGAATTGAACCAGCAACCCTTTGTTTCACAAGCTAGCACTTCATCCCCTGAGTCACACCAGCCAGGACTTTAGCTTCATTCCATTACAATCAGAATGATAATTAGTATTTTAACATTTTAAAAATTCACTAACATTTGGTATTTGCCTAACTTTTGTTCTATAACAGAGACTTGTTTCACATGCCTTTGAGGAGAATGTTTATTTTGCTATTGTTGAGTGTGTCTTTTATCATTTATGGACTTTTTATCTCACTGTTTTGTCCATTATTGAACTTTGGATTATTGATATCTTTAATTATTATTATATAATTATTTATTTCTATCTTCAACTCTATTAGTGTCAAATCATATGAGGTCTGTCCCAAATGTATTGGCTGAGCAAACTTTTAGTTATATTGACATTGGCTTGATACTTTCAGGACAGACCTCATAAATATATTTTGGCTATGTAATTTGAAGTATATATGTTTATAATTACATATTCTTGGTAAGTTGACTTTTTTCATTATATAATGTATTTTTTATCTGTTTTAACACTTTTTGATTTAAAGTTTATTTTGTCTGATGTTAGTGTATCTATACCAGCTCTGATACTATCAGAATTTACTATGTTTTTCTACTTTTTTTAATTTTCAAATATTTTGACTTAGTTAACATGAATTTCTTGAAGATACCATACAGTTAGATCATGTTTTCCATCTATTCTGTCAAACTATAAGCTTTGTGTAAAGTTTGGTCCATTTACATTCAAAGTAAGTGCTTATGAGGGAAAGCTTCTGCCATTTGCTATTTGTTTTTTGTATGTCTTAGACTCTGTTCTTTGTTTGCTCAATTGTTGCCTTCTTTTGTATTTAGTGGATTTTTATAGTGACAAGTTTGATTATCTTATTTTTTGTGTATATCATACATGTTATTTCTGTGAGTACCATGGGGATTACATGTAATATCTTACAATTGTAACTATTTAATTATTATCAACTTGACCTCAGTTGAATATGTACTCTAGTCCTTCTTATATTATTGATGTCAAAAATTATATATTTATATGTTGTGTGCTTAACAATATAAATTTATTATTATGTTTATATTTCTGTCCTTATTTTAAAACTTATTTAACATTAAATTTATCAGGGTGACAATGATTAATAAAATTATGTATGTTTCAAGTATACAATTTTAGGATACATCATCTGTATATTCATTGTGTGACTACAACCCAAAGTCAAATATCCTCTCATCATCGTACACTTGACCCTCTCTACCTTTCACTACCCCAAACCCACATCTCATCTGATAACCATCATAGTGTCTTCTCTATCAATGAGTTTTTGTTTGTTTGTTTTATTTGCTGCTGTCAGTTTTATTTATTTAAAAAATATTTTGTTCATTATTTTTAGAGAGAAGAGCAGGGAGGGAGGAAGAAAGGGAGATAAACATCAATGTATGGTTGTCTTTCACCTGCCTCCATCTGTGGACCTGGCTTGCAATCTGGTTATGTGAGTTGAGTGGGAACCAAACCGGCCACCTTTGGGTTTGCAGGCCAGTGCTTATCCACTGAGCCACCAGCCAGGGCTTTGCTTTCTGTTTTATATTCCACATGTAAGTGAAATCATATGATTCTTGACTTTGTCTAACTTTTTAACAAGATTTTATTTATTATTTTCAGAGAGAAGAGAAGAAAGACAGGTAGAGAGGGAAAAAGAGACATCAATGTATGGTTGCCTTTCACCTGCCTCTAGCTAAGGACCTGGCTGGAGACCTGGCTTGCAACCTGGTTATGTGCCCAGGTTGGGAATTGAACCAACAACCTTTGGGTTTGCAGGTTGGCACCTTATCCACTATGCCACCAGCCAGGGCTCTTAACTTATTTTTTTAGCATGATATTCTCAAGATCTATTCATGTTGTCACAAATGGCAGCATTTTTTCATTTCTTATGTGAGTAGTATTCCATTGTACACATCTATATACCACATCTCCTTAATGTAATCACCAATCAAAGCACATTTTGATGGTTTTCATGTCTTGGCTACTATGAATTGCATACAATGAACATAGCTGTGCATATATATCTTTGCAAATAAATGTTTTTAAATTTTTCAAGTAGATACCAGGAATAGGGGTTGCTGGGCCATATGGTATCGCTATTCTTAATTTATTGAGGAACCTATGTACTGTTTTCCATAGTGGATATACCAATTGACATTCCCACTAGCAGTGAATGAGGATTCCTTTTTCTCCATACACTTTACAGCATTTCTTATTATGTCTTGTCAATAATAGCCATTCTAACAGGTGTGAGGTAGTATCTCATTTTAGTTATGATTTGCCCTTCCTTAACAGCTAGACCCATGGAATAGAATTGAAAGCCCAGAAATAAGCCCACACGTATATGGGAAATAATTTTTGACAAAGCAGCTAAAAACATACAATGGAGAAAAGAAAACCTATTCAATAAATGGAATCACATGCAAAATAATAAACCTAGATTACTATTTGTCCTCATATACAAAAACTTAACTCAAAATGAATCAAATGGCTAAATATAAGACCTAAAACTATAAATTATGTAGAAGAAAGTATAAATATTAAACTTACAGACACTGGTCTTAGAGAGGATTTATGAATTTGGTCCCCAAAGGCAAGGAAAGTTAAAGCAAAATAATAATAATAATAATAATAATAATAATAATGTAACTATATCAAATTAAAAATTTCTGAACAGCAAAAGAAACTGCCAACAAAACAAAAAGGCAACCAACTAAATGGGAGAAGGTAGTTGCAAACAACAGCTCCAACAAGGAATTAATATTGAAAATATTTTGTGTACACATACAACTCAACCATAACAAAAAAAACAAACAATCCAATTTAAAAATGGGCAGAGGACCTGAACAGACACTTATCCCAAGATGTACAAATAGCTAACAGTACATATTTTTAAAATTCTGTAGAAAACCGTGTGTCATAAATCAAAATTATAATGGTGGTCATTTTACTTGCTTATGCATTTACATTTGCTAGAGAACTTTATAGCTTTGTATTGCTTCAAGTTACTTATAGTGAGCTTTCACTGCAACCAAAAGATCTCATTTTATTTGTTTTTCACTGCCTGGCTTATTTCACTAAGCATAATTCTCTCCAGTTCTATATATGATGTCACAAAAGGTAGGAGTTCCTTCTTTCTTTCTGCAGCATAGTATTTCATTATGTAAATGTACCACAGGTTTTTGATTCATTCATCCATTGAAGGGTGCTTGGGTTATTTCCAACACTTGGCTATTGTAAATACCTCTGCTATGAACATAGAGTTGCATAAGTTCTTCTGAGTAGGTGTTTCAGGATTCTTGGGATATAATACTAGCAATGGAATCACTGGATCAAAAGGCAGTTTTATACCATATGATCTCACCTAATATATGACACTAATGAATAAAATAAGCAAACAAGCAAAATAGAATCAGAAGCCTGGAAACAAGGAACAGACTCACAGTGTGCAGAAAGTATGGGGGAGGGAGAGAAAGAGGCAAAGAAGGGAAACATTTTAGTCAAGAAACTAGTATAAATGACCCATAGATGTGGATAACATTGGGGATTGACTGTGGGAGAGAAAATGGGGAGGGTGGAACAGGGGAGAGGATTGAGGGAAAAATGGGATAAATGTAATACAACAACAATAAATAAACTAAAATAAATCAATAAAAAATTTAAAATATTAATTTTAGTATTTCTTATAGTAATAAATTTCCTCAGATTATTTTTATATCTGAGAATATTTTAATATCTTCTCATTTTCAAAGGATAGTTTTATCACATAAAAAGTTCTAGGTGACAGGTTTGTTTTTATTTCTGATATATATTAGACAGAACAACTTTAATTTTCCTGTATTTAGGTTCATTAATTCTTCTGAAAATCTGCTGAAAAACAAATGAAATTTTAACTTCAGTTATTGTAATTTTCAGTTCCAGAATTTCTGTGTGGTTTTGTTTTTATAATTTCTATCATTCTATTGATAATATTTTTACTCCTATAATATATTCTGGATATCTTTTATTATTTTTTCCACTTTAAAAAATCCATTTGAGCATAAGTAGAGAGTTGTTTTCAAGGGTTTGTCTATTGTCCACCATCTGAGCTACCTTAAAAACAGCTTCAGTGAATTAATTATTTTGTCCTTTTGAATAACCCAAAGCCTATTTCTTTGTATGCTAGGTGATTTATTTGATTATTATAATATATTTTCAATTTTCTCCATTTCCTAGGGTTTTGTTTCTTGTTTCTTGTTTTTGACTATTGAAAGTTATTGTAGTTCATTGTCTTGAGACTTTTTCTAAGCATTTTTAAAGACTTTTGATTGGTACGTGCATTGTCTTTCTTCATTTAACTTGCATTCAGAGATTTCCTTGAATGTCAGGAGATGAAAAAGACTAAGAAAGATAAGAGAGGAAAGGAGAGGAGAGGAGAGAAAATAACCCCTTCTCTCAGTATTTACAAATTACTTCTGTGTGAGTATATTTCATCAACAACTCATTTGGCTTGCTGTGAGCCAAGAGATCAGCTTAGGTGAAAAGGTAATGTCTCAGGGCCATTGAGCGTGTTTCTTGCTTGGGCATCTACCTGGCTTTTCAAACTCTTCTGTATATAAAATTGCAGTTGAATGTTCTAATTTCCTTATGAATCTCTCCCCAGTTTTGCCTTTGGGTTTTAGATGATCTATTGTATATTTTTACTCAGAATCTCTTGACTTTAATGCCTGTAATTTATTGTTTCTTGTAGCTTTTAGGAGCAGTATTTGTTGTTGTTTTTCTATCCATGTTATGTGAGGCTGAGATGAACAAGTCAGTCATTCAAATACTCCCCAGCCAGGTTAGAATGAACATATATAGTAATTTGCAAGTAAGGTCTGCTCTGCATTCTTCAGTTCAAGGAGAATGCTTTTGCATGTATTTTTCAAAATCAAGACTGCTTTGTGCTGGGAAGGTCATAAAAGAATGGAGAGTAAAAACACTACAAAATTTTCTTAATATTTTGAAGATGGCTTTTTCTTTTGATTGAACACATGCTTGATTGTTGTGTTCCAGAGCTTCTTCTACAAACTGGTTCACACAATATGGTTAGTTTAATTCCTTTTGTTATCTCTGTATTGGGAACAGAACATGGAGCTTCCTAGTCAGCCATTTTGCTAACATCACAGTGCCAAAGATTGCCACATCAACATTTCTAAAAACTTTATGTTTATTTTCTCATTATTTTCTGAGACCTCAAGGAGAGGGCAAGCACCTCCAAAAAGCAAATTCAACATTTCATGGTCACTCTTTTTTCATTGTTATTGGTTGTTACGGTGATTACCAAATGTTTATAGGATATAAATTTTTAATTTCAACAACTATGAAAATAAAACATAAAACAATAGTTTGTCCTTTTATGAACATATATATGGTAGATTTTTCTTGGAACAAATGATATATGTTGTTTTCATGTTTATTACTTAAGTTCAAGTATTTTAATGGTAGGATTTTATGTGTTTCCTTCAAAACTTTGATATTTTCTCCATAACCTATTATTCTTTCTTGCGATTTCTATTCTTATTTGTAGTCCTATAATAATTTTAAACATTATATATTTATATTTAGAATATTATATTGATTTCTGTATTTGAGAATAGCATTCTCCTATTTGTTGTATTTGCTGGTTCTCTCAATAGTGGTACATTCCCTTACCTTCATTTGTATCTGTAAATTATAAGCTCATCCATAGCAGCATTTTTTCTTTCTGTAGGTGAACTCTATGTCCTGTATTATTGAATTATGTTATAGACAATCACTTTTTGCTTCTGCTAGATCTCATAACACACAACTTGAGATATCTACATACAGACCATCCTATGTCCAAATGATTCCCAGGGGAAAATGGTTCAAGTTGGTGGCATAGAAGAATCCTAAACTCATCTGCTACACGCAACAAACCTACACGTGGCCAAGCTATTATATGCGGAACAACTAGAAAGATTAAATGTCTGCTCATGAGGCAGGATATAATTGGGTCTATTCCTCTAAAGAATTTGAAAGACTTATTTTTTTTTTTTAACATAAAAGCCTAGTAATCAATTTGAGTTGCCATAATTTATAGACATCTTTGTATTAAGAAAACTATCTTTAAATGCGCTAGGGTGGTGAAACTCTTGATTGTTCTTTGTTAAATATTTTGATGTAACTAGTTTTCATTTTTTTCTTACCTATAGTGGTGTCTCTTACTGAGTTTCAAGCTGAATTTAGCCATTATGTACTCATGGCAAGGGAATGATTTATTTTTTACTTTTGGAATAAATAGGATTTCACATTAAGGGGCTATTTTCATCAGTCTGTGCTCTAGGAGGTTAAGGCCAACCTAGACACTGTTCAATATGTGAGATCTAGATGTGTGGATAGCAAAATCGTTTTCTTTCCAAAGAATTCTTTGTCGACTTGTTTCTAGTCAGGAACAATATCCGAAGTAAGATAATTTTTCCTTTACAGCTAGTGTGCAGAGCTGAATACGTCTCGCTCCTCACATTAGGCAGTACATGAAACCCACCTGGGGATCTCTGGAATGTCTGTTCCACACTCCCATTATGTTCCGTTTTGTTTTTTTTTCTCCCATTGCCAAACCACCACGAAGTCCGAAAGACATTCGATCTTTCCAGTTGTCCACATGTAATGAAATCTACAAGTACAAGAGCCCCATGAAAAGAACTCAAGTACAATTACTCTTCAACCATTAAATTTCAAACAGTTGAAAATCCAGTTAAGCAGTCTCATCAGAGATGGTAACTGAACCACAAATCTGGAAGCATTTTTTTTTTCTCTCTTAAATACTATGCATAGATACGTTCTTGGATGTCATCAAATATAAATTATCAAAAGAAAACCGGCAATAGCATGTGCTTGACAATGAATGTCCCAAAGGGCTCATTTTGTACCCACGTATCAATAACGGTGCCTTTTATAACCACACGGGACTTGAGAACTCTTCCATTGACAGTGCCACACAATTATTTGAGTACAACTTCATTGCATTGCTTTTTCTATATTTTTTTTAAAAAGTTTAGAAATCAGAAATACAACCTGTGATTCTAGGTTTATGTTATCTGGACTTTTTTAAATGTAAGGTTTCAAGAACAGTTTTATAGGAATCAGTAAAGGCAGCAGTTTCCTGTTGTCATTAATGCTTACCAGTTTAATGTAATAGTTTTAATTATCACATCCCTTTCCTTTAAATATCAAATTTCTCTCTCTAAACTGTCTTGCATTTTCTTTAGAGTTTCATCTGTCACTGTAAATGCCATCACTTTATTCCTCCTTTTAGATGCAATGACAGGCCAACTCTTATCCCTAGCTTTATCTCTTTTTCTACCCTTTATTATACTACAAAGATCCCTTTTTCATAGTTTACAGCTGTATCCGCTTTCCACACGTGGCAAATGATTGCCTCAGTAAAGGTATTTTCTGTTTCAATCTTACATTTTCCCAAGGGAGAACAAAAGGGACAAGCTTTCTGGAGTTGGTTTCACTGAGAAAATTGTTTAGAATCGCCTCATTCCTCAGCAGATTAACGAATGCATACAATCCCAGTTTAAGTGCTATTGTACCACACAATTTGCCCATTATACTTTGTCCTTTCCATTTAGAAAACCTCTCACCAATTAAAGTAATACAGCCTCCCAATACCTGCTCCCAATTAAATCTGAGCTGTATTACCTGCCCCAATGCAGCTGGTCCCAGAGTCCTACTACTTACCCACATTCATTAAGCTTGTTCATTATCAGGGGGATGGTGGCAAGAATTCAAGCCCCTGCCATTCTTTTAGGGCTCACCAAAATTATCAGCTTTCTACCCAAGGCCACAATAAGAAGGATTAAGTAAGAGAAGGAATTCATACAGTAGCAAACGTGCATTGTTTCTACTTTGCTCTGTCCTAGATTTGACACAGCAAAAAGATACAAGTATAAAAAAATTCACTCATTTTATTTAAAGGATCACATTTCCCTTACTTTCCAGCCAAAAGAATAACCCCCAGCTTTGTCCCTCTGTCTTTACTGCCTTTCCCTTTCAAGCGTTTTCTCTAAGAGCACAGTGAGAACCATAAAGAAAGGCTCTGAAAGTGACTAAGATCCCCACTTACTGGGAGGTTTGTCATTTTTTTTTTTTTTTTTTTTTGGATGGGGGGAGGTTCTAGTGTCAGCCTGGACTCCATTCTTGAGAAGTGTTATTCTTCTATCCAAGGCTTAAAACAACACTGAGAAAGGAGATAGTTGTGGATGGATGGAAGGTACTAGGGACTGGGACCTGATAATGTGTTAGTTATGTATTAACGGGGTCTCCCTGATACATTTAATCTACTAAGAACAAGAAACAGAAATATACAACTTTCTACTTTCATTTCAAAGAAGGAATTATGGCTATTAACTTTTTGAGAACCTTATAGTAACCTGTCATGATTATTGGTCAGAACAAGAAATTAAGAAGACATGCAACATATAGAAAAAAGGTCATAGGTTAAAGAGGAAAAATGAATTTAAAAAGTACAAGAGAGAAAACACAAGCTAGCTGCCCAGAGATAGCTGCCAGAGGTAGCAAAATCCAAGTCCTGCAACTGTTGTCAAAATGAAAAATCAGAAAGCCCTGAACAAGTATTGCTCTCTCAGCTCTGAAGAGACCAAAATTGGGAGGCAACGTAGACACTGGTGGCATCCGGGGACAGGGACAAACAGGGTTCCCTTGAGGCTCCTGAATGCTTTCATAGGAAGATGCAGAGCAAATCCCACTCACCTTGTTTAAGAAAAAGAGACTAAATTCTTCACTGAAACACTCCTTTAAAAGACATTTAATTAAAAGACAGAATTAATATTCTTTCTTAAATTTCTGAATAATCACTTTAGTCAGTAACATTTTTAATGGGATTTTAAAGTTTATTCTGTTGTTCAATTACAGTTGGAACAACCCTTTGCTCTCTCCTGCCCCACCCCGCCCCACCTCTCCACAGTAAATCCTACCCTGTTGTCCATGTCCATGGGCCCTTTATTCTTGTTTTTTGACTGGACCCTTCCTTTTCTTTCCTCTTTTATCCCCCTATTCTTTCCCTTCTGGTCCTTGTCAGTTTGTTCCTTATTTTTTAATGACCCCAGGTGCTAGTGAGCAAGCACTATGGGGAAATCCTTATCCTAGGAAAACTCTGGACATTCAAAAAGGGGCAGATATATGGTAAGTGGATAATCATCGAAAATACATCCTAAGCAATCTTGAAGTCAACTTTACTGTCTTTATTGTATACATACAAATCTTATCAATGAACAACGCCATATGCATATCCATGACGTTTTTTTCCTTAAGGGAGGAGGTTGTATATTAGTGTTTTCCTCTCAATTAACTTCTAGGCAATTTTCCCAGCTAAATGTATAACATCTTTGGCAAGATGCCAAACAAAACCTTAAGCCCCAACACTAAATTCTGAATTTATACAGGCAGCTTAGATTTTCACTCAGTGAACTGGAAGGATGCCAGCAACTCCCATGATAAACCCAGCAGTGAGAAAACTATAAATACATATACACTTTTTTCTTTAAATCAAGAAACTCTACTTTAGATTCCCAAGACCACTTAAAAGTTTCACTATTTTAATGTCTTTTAGACAAAATTAAAAAATTAACCTGCCATTAAATTAACACAATTAGCTAGTTATTCCCTGTAACATTTAAAATTATGTTAAATCACATCAATTCGTAGCAAACAAAATTTTAGTGTATTCTGGAAGTTACAAGATACATTCTAGACAATAAGTTCTTACGTATTTTTCCTTATCCTTTTCACTCTGACAAAACTATCAGAATACTTACTTTTTAATATTTCCTCTTTTCATATATTTATACAAGAAATGGAGTCATCCAGGATACAATGATGCTGAGGGGCTGAGGAGTAGTGGCTAGAGGAATTGACAAGGGAAGGAAAACTAATCAAATAGAAATTTACACAACAGTCATTCATCAGAAGGCTTGCCATCAATTTCTCAAACTTTGATTTTGGTTTTGCTTTTATTTTTACATGCCATTCAACAAATGTGTTCTTCCAATACTATAGTATGTTTTAAAAGAATAACTGCAATCATGCTGTTTTGGATATTGTTCAAGATTTGTTGATGTTAAATATAGAACCAAACTCTAGGAATTTGAATTTAGGTTCAGTGGAAACTATAAGTTGAGATACACGCACACACACACACACACACACACACACACTAAAAAGCTTTTGGAGAACAACAGTTAGACGAATTAAGAGACAGTGAACCAGAAACATATGGATTAAGTTTCTCCTGAAATTTTCAGGGGTTTAAAAAGTAAGGAAGAAATACTTGGCCAAACAAAATTTGCTGAACAACAACAATAACAACAAAAATAATGCAAGACCATCCAAACCCAAAGTACAGATGAACTGTACTTCCTTCAAATTAATCATTACTATTATTTAAAAATTTTTCATTTGACAAATATGAAGTTTTAAACACATCTGGAATGGGTTCAGAGAATAGCAGTTCACATCAAAGTGATTTAAAAATTTTAAAAGCAAATCATAAATCACAGCCAAACAATATTGTAAATTTGTCTACATAAATTCAAGAACCAGGATAATTTGGCCATGGACTTGCACACAGCTGCACCAATAGGCAAGGGTGTCCAATGCCTATTGAGCAGGTCCAGCGTTCTCAGACATGGAAGGGTTCAGGAGAATAGAGTCCCTTACCCTGATGCAATGGCTTAAGACAAGTTTGAACCACAGAGACATAAGACAGATGTTAGGCAACAATGGAGGGCTCAATATAAAAATACATTAAAAAATGATTGCTTAGGTCTCTCATCTCATTAAACTTTGTTATTTAAAGGTTTTGAAAACTGCTTTATATATTAGGAATATATCAATCCTGAAAGAATTCTTAAGGCTTATTTTTGGTTATCAATAACTTTCAAAATTTAACAGAGTGGCTACTACTGCCATATGACAGGCCAAGTTTTAGCAGCAACACTGAACTCTGCACAAAACATGAACAAGATAGCATGGCAGAAGAAAAAGCTAAAATAAACTATTTCAACCATCTTTTACACTGTCTTATCTTATAGTTGTCGTCTATTCCCTCAAATATTGGCTGGAAGGAGGCGAGTTCAGTGCTGTGTGTGTCAGGATAGACGTTGGAAGAACAAGAATGAGCAAGGACTCTGAAACTAGGGACACCAGAGGTGATGTGTAAGTAAAATAGAAATACAGAAGGACAAGGAAAGAGAGAATAAAAGAAATAATGAAAGGAACACAAAAACAAAAGGAAAAGAAAAGAAAGGCAGCAGAGAGGGAGGGAAGGAGAGAGGAAAGAAGAAAGGTAAAGACTCAGCACACAACTAGTATTACAAAAAAAGGAAGGTAGCCAATTTGATAAACACTTGACATACATTTGTCACTATAATTTATTGGCCATTGATTTATTTGGCATTAAGTACCATTCTTCAAACAAGTCCATTATAATTGTACATGATATGATTGGTGGTAGAGGTGGTGCTAATGGTGGTGATAAGATAGAACAACTTCTGGAAACTTTAATACTGTCCCTATGACAGAAGTGACACTTTGATATAAAAAACTCCCTTTAAATATTTTTGAAGAATCGTAAGAGTCATTTGACATTTAAAAATACAGTAGCAGTTAACAAGTTGATTATGGAAAAGTGATATTTAAGAAAAATGTAACCATGCTGCTGAAGCATCACAAAATCCTGAAAAATGATGGATATATTTATAAAATTGACTTTGTTCTAGGTGGTGTATTTTACTGGAGAGACTTTGCTTCCATAGAATATAGTAACTACAACAAAATATCTCATGTTGAGAAAATTATATTTTGCTTGAAGCTCTTGGAAAAGTAGAATAGAAGAGATGATATTTGTGGGTGAATTTCTTAAATATGTATTAATGATTCAACTGGCAATTGAGAAATAGCTTAACATATCATTTTTTCATCTCCAAACTAAAAAAGTATAATTCTTCCATAAAGGCAGTCAAGAAGATTGGGCATGATTCATACTGCATCTTATTACTCCTTTAATTTGTATCTATTTATATAAAAATTAGCATAATTTGATTTAAAACTTCTATTACTTTGTAAAATAATTTTTTCACACATTTCTCACCACAAATAGCAGGAGGCTCCTAGAAAAACTTTTCTTCTGGGAAGAAGTAGTCTATGCTTGTGTTGGGATATAACTTCATTCTAACCTGTACAATCCTAAATTGCAGAGCAACAGAGAAGAGAAAATAGCACTTGCTCAAGATTCTTTGTAAGAATTTTTAAAATACTATTTATTCAAAAAACAAGGCCATCTTATTTTAAGCACATTCACTTTGGTTTAAAATGCATTTTTAAAGTCCCACATCAAGCTTCTTTGAGAAGGGTGGCCGGGCTGTCTTGTCCCAGACAGACAGACCATCCCTGGAAACTGAATGTACCAGTTGCCACCCAGCACAACATGTATAGCAAAGTTACATGTGGCAGAGCACTGCAGCCTGTGCTTCTCTGTCCAAACCGTGGGTTGTTAGAAATCGAGGATTATCTTTATCAGGAATAAAAGTTGACATACTACACCTAAATGAATAAATAGTAAAACCTGAAAGTCTTTCAAGTCTGGAATTAGAGTCAGAATCCCAGGTGGAGATGCAATGTCAGAAAGCCAAAATCAAAATTCCTGGTAAAGGTAAATGAAGGGTGACAGGTATTTCCAAAATCCAGCCACAATCAGAAACTAGAAAGGAGGCATTACCAAACTTGAATCAGAATCCAAAATGAAGGTCAACAGGCACATGGACAGGTAGGCCAAGAAGTCCATATGGGTCAGGACATGAGGACAGCAGCCAGCCAATGACAGGTCCAGGGCTTCTCAGGCCTTTCTAAAGAGAGTTAAAAACTCTTTTTTTTTTTTTTTTAATGACAAGAGTAGAGTTGAAAGGCAGCCCGGAAACAAGGGCTGGGGTGGGGTCAGCAGGTTACTGCGCCTTCATCAGTCAAGGTCTACACCTGGCAGCCAGGCCCTGGACCCGGGCAGACTTCAACTGAAGGGGGAAAACCTTGTACAGTGACTGGTATAGTAAATAATATGGAGCTGGAGATGTAGATCTACTTAGGAACCCATTTATTCAGAGAGTAGTCATTATTAAATGCCCCTAACTATAAGAAAATGCCACTTTCTCTTAGGAGGGCGATGTATTTCTGTACAACAGTTCTGCAAAACTAAGATTTCTTTGAACTGGGAAGAAAAGATATTATAAAATATGCATTATTTTTGTTCTCCTGTCTTTGAACTGATCTTCCTTCTCCTTTATTGATTCATGTCTCAGTCCCCAAACATAATCTTGTTTTTTTCAACAGAGTTCAAAGCAGGGGAGATATTATCTCACCAGTTTTCATAATTCCCATCTGATTCTCCATCTGGCTCTCCCCGTCTCATGGTGTCATCCTCCTGTGCAGCTCCACTGATTGCATAGCCCTGCCACACCTGCAGCTCCTTCCCAACTCTGAAACTCATATGTTCTTTTCTTTGCCTGGAAAACTCTTCTCTTTCCTTGTTAGTGCAGCAAATATTCGCTGGAAATTGATAGAATAATAAGGTGACCTCTGGAGTTTACCTGTACAAATAGCACCAAACTTTGTCCACTAAGATTCATTTCTACCTTCCTTTGGGAAACTGCTCCTGCTTTCCTTAGTTTGAATTTGTCACCCTTTTCAAGGGGCCACCACAGGGAAAATCAAAACTATTTAGCACTATTTCACCAGAATCTGTATTTTAATTAATTATCTGCTTGTCTTACCACTAGGGGACAGTTATACTCATTGTGTGTTATTTGGCACTATATTGCTTTGTGCCAATAGATTGTAAGTATTCATTTGCAGTAGCTCCTTGTTAAATGAATGGTGAATAACTAGAAGGATGGATGGAGAGGTAGATGAACAGATGACTGTTTGCATATATATGGTTGAACATTATAGAATTTTTTGTTCCTTGAATTCACAATATGCTGCTCTCCATCATTGTTCAAGGCAATATCTCTGTATTGCTTTCCTGCCTCAGTGTGGAATTAATGACTTTAATTTAAGCAGTACTTCCATATCAAACAACAAGTAGAATTATTCATCATTTATTTTGTTATAGAACTTCTTGTGAATATTACTGGCTATATTTCTGTTACTGCACTAAATTTTTATATACAGTAATTGTGTATATTTCTCCATCTTAAAATACAGTATAAATTTAATAATTAACTAAGGAGAAGCTGTCAAATGAAGGCCGGAATTGAAGGTTATATATATTCTTATATATTTAAGAAAACTGTATTATACAAAAAGGTCAATGGTCAAAGCATTTATGTGAAAAAACATAATGATTAATATTTATAATTAAATCTCTCCAAACATGTCTATGATTATACAAAATTATTTCATCTGAATGATTAATTATTGTATCTTTTTCTTCTAGAGATATTTTAAATATATATACTTTTAAAATTCATATATAGTTGGTATTCACATTTTAGTAAATCCTATGTGGAAAAATAAAAGTTTGCTCTATCATGTTTTGACAATTTAGAAAATTCATTACTCTGTCCAAAAAATTTTTTTTTTGATACAGTAGGCTGTATTTGGCATAGGAATCATAATTCAGAAATGTGTAAAAAAATGCTTCAAGAAAGGCATATCTGATATCACCATTCTAACACATTTGATACAGATATAGTATCACTGAGCTCATTATAGCAGATTCTATACTATAATTACATTGCACACATTTTAAATTATCATTATAATTTAAGCCTAAAATTTTGTTTGGGGCTTAAACTTTCCATATTTGTTCTCATATGTGAATCACTTAAAATTGTTGAAATGAAATCTGTTTAATTTCCCTAGCTGGGTAGCTCAGTTGATTAGAGAACCATCCCAATATGCCAAAGTTGCAGGTTTGATTACTGGCCAGGGTATACACAAGAATCAACCAATGAATACACAGATGGCTAGAACAACAAAATCAATGTTTCTCCACTGACCTTCTCTTTTACAATCAATACATTAAAAATAAGTTAAATCTGATTAGCGGCTTTGAATGATATGAATAAAAAATACTTTATTTTCAAAGCAAATTAAATATTTGGGGATTCACGTGGTACTGAATTTATAGGCCTGAAAATTTTGGAGTCAATATGACTCTTAAAACATTTC
>PVIW01016705.1:0-15889 GCA_004026585.1 Noctilio leporinus | reverse complement strand
GTAGCAGGAAATTTCATTTTCATGACACCTGGGACTTCATTAAGATTCTCACAGAGCCCCTGTTGTGTCTTCTGCTGACTATTTGGTCCTACTGAAACTTCTTTTCATTGGCGAAGAAAATCAGAGGGTTTTTTCCTTTGGGATTTTTCCATTTTGTTAGCAGTTTCCTTGCTTTTTCAAAGCACCTTTCCTTTGTCTGCTGCGTCATTGAAGTCAGCAATTTCCTTAGCAGTTCGCCCTGCACATAGTCCAGAACTTATGATTGCTCTAACATTGTATTCCTTCAGCATGACTGTTGCTCTCAGAATTTAGTACTTTACATCTGAAACAATCATGTTAAGTCATAAACTTAGAAACATAGTTTTTCAAAGTTAATAAGAAGCATGTGAAATAAGGAGATGCAAAGTTATTGCCAATGTATCACGGGCACCCTTAATAGAAACAACATTCTCTCCTGTCCAATATTCTCACAGGTCTTACACTATTTCCATAGTTTAAAAAAAGTTTCCAGTATTTTAATAGTGTATAATTTTAACTTTGTGACTCAGTATGATTAAAAATGTGGAAAACTGGAATTGGTACTTTCCAATCCTTCTTACTCCAGTACACACAGGTACATTCACCTATACTCCTACTACTTTAGAATGTTAGCTCAGGAGTTTAGATCCCCAAATTGGTGGAGCTCAGGAATCTAAGCCCAGGTGATTTCCTCCTTTTAGAATGCATCTAATTTCAATTTGAGTATAAATTAATTATCCACCCCCTGCCCCCTGCCAACCAACACAAGCCAATTTGTACTGAGAGGTAAGTATGGCAAGGCAAGGGATGATCAATAGTCTGTTACTCAGAGCTACAGGAAATCTGATCCCCAGGGTACTCAGAAGACAAAAAGGGCAAAAAGTTAATGGGGGCAAGATAGCAAATCTACACTATAATTTAATTTGCAAGTTGAAAAACTGTGACTATTTTGCCAAGAAGTTTTTTATCCTATTTTCTTCAATAGCAGAAATCCATGATTATTAGTCTTTCATCCTATTTTAATTAAACACACATGCAGAACTAAAAAGTAAAACCCAAGGCAGGTTTTATTTTAATTTGACAACTATTTTAGTGGTTTTAATAAGATAAATTATTGTTCCAGAAATGTACTGGCTTTGCATGATAAGAATCAAGTCTTATTTTATTTTAAAATGATCTTATCAGAGCCGCATCTAGAAATTAGATCAATCTAGAGTCAACCAAGATCCATTCAAATATTTGGAGTTATATAGTAACATGTAATGATTGCTATCCTTAGTGCTAGGGGTGCAAAAATAGAAGATAAATATATTGTCTAAGCCCTCAATGACTTATGATGTGAAAGGGAAGACAATTTAAAAAGATTAGAAATAGTATACTATATGCATCTCTGAATTAGGAATACTTACAATTCTATCACCTTTTAATGATAATTAAATTATGATATCCATATAAATTATTTAGCAAAGTTCCTGGCACATTGTAATTTAAATAAATACCAACATCAGATATTTATGACAACTATGATGATGATGCTAATGATGATGACAATGATACCATCCCAAGAATTTACTAGCACATTGAGGACACACAGTGGAAATTAGAAAAGGATTTATAAAATAAACTCTTCTTGTAAGAGGTATATATCTTGGCTAAATTTTTAAAGGTGAATAGTAAAAATAACTGAAGACAAAGAGTTTCGGAGGATATAGAGGTGTCCTAGATATAAGCTTCAAGGCTTCACCCTCTACCCTGAGCATTTTAGGGTCCCTTCTGTGCTTTGGAGCAGCCCTGGACTAGACGACTGGTACCTGAATCCTCTCTGATGTCCAAGAAAACCTGCTGACACCTTAAGAGACCCTTGTACCTAAGCATAGGATCCAATTTACATGTCCCTAGATTTCCATCCTCTTACATTCTACTGGAAACCTCTTGCATGACCAATTTAATAATGTCAAATTGACCAGTATTATGTTTTGTTTGGTCTTTTTATTCACATAATATCTAGTTGTCCTGTTATCTGAAAATATATATGTCTTTTCCTATTTAATGTCATTAAATATTTTGAACTCTTATCTATAGTACATATTGCTTTATTCTACTTTTTAGAACATAAAAATTTCAGTATATTGTTAAATAAATTTACATTAATTTACCCAGTCATCTTTTATCCTTTATGTATATTGATAACATACTAGATATTATGTTCCACATATTTGCAAAAGGTGTTACATATAATGAAAGAAACATGCTATTTTCTCTTATACAGCTTGAAATTGTTAGTGGTCTAGGTCTATAGTAAAATTTTGTTTAAATCCACAAATGCTAAATAAGAAACTCAACTCAAAAAAAGGTACTAAAGTTTGTCAAATAAACTACTAAGCATTTTATGAACTGCTACACACAGTAAAGAGTATGACCCAGAACACACATACCAGAACAGGCTCTACTATACATAATAACTTAAGTGGATTCACAAAGTAGTAGGAGAAGTCAAGGTTCTACAGATTGTGCTGGAAGTATCAGTGTGGAAACTGAAAATAAGTAAAATTAATATTCACTATCTCATATATATACTAACATATTTATACATTAAAAAATAAAATTTAGCTTTATCAGAGCATGCTGGATATTTTTTGTTGTTGTTCTTATTCATTCTCATCCTCTAATTCCTCTCTCTACCTTTCACCACCTGACTTGGGCCCCAACATCTTCATGACTTCTATGAATGACATCCAAAGGCTACCGTTTCTCTCTAGCTTCTAGTTGGGTTCAACTAATGAAAGATTCCAGCAGATCACAAAGTAAAAAGAAAACATGAGGAAGAATTTATTCCTCTATCCCTCTCTCTGCCACATTACCATAGATTAGTTATGCCCTTCCACCAAAAGCATGGCTCCTGCCAGGTGGCTCAGTCTTTTAAGTTCCAGTAACTTTTCTCAACACTTAGTCTCTTATAGCTGGGCTTGGTAATGGGGCTTCATTGGTACTAAATTGGGCATGTAACCATCCCTTATTGGATTTCTTTAATCCTACCCACACAATTTCAATAATCTACTATTAAAAAGTAGACTCTTCAATTATACTAGTTGAGTGAGCTGTTTGCCCCCAGTACTCTGATACAGAGATATATAGAAGCTTGAGACAGTTTCCCTACTTAGAAAAGGTTGTAGTTTTACTTTTATGCAATATTGTCCTTGCTCTTGAAGAGACTTACCATTAATGAAATAGTATTTGGACAACATAGAAATATTTATTTGTAAGGCACACTCTCTAAAGGTTTCATTAAATTTCATACTTATTTTATATGAAACCAAAGTCTCTATGGTTACTAAAGAAAACTTTGATTTTTATCATTTCATTTTTTACAAGATGAGAATCATGAGATGACAGTAAAGAACTATTTAATATTTGGATCAAACAATGAAAAATAAATCCTCCAATTCAAGCTTTTCTCTTTCAGATGAACTAACATGTCCTTCAGTTACTTATATTTAGGAATATCTTCATGCCTAAATTAAATCAGTAAAGACTTCTCTCTACTTACATAACAAATCAAAGTCACAAAAGAAAAAAAGTTTATCTAGATACACTGAAACCAGTCCAGTTATAAACCTGTAATGTATGAACATGCTTGTCAAATTACTCTTCAAATTCATGGCATCAAAAAAATTATCAAATACTAATTATTATTATACTAGGTCTTGCAAATACATAATAATGAAAAATGTTATTCAGACTTAATGGATCTTAAATCCAGAAGAGGAAAAAATATTAAAATCATAGTAGTAATACTATTTATAGTATTACTATAAATAAATATTTAAATTATAATAACTGCAATGCAAGACAGCTCTAAAACTGTCTAATCATAAGATCTTGATAGGTCAGAAGAAATTTCTTCTAATGAACCATTCTTAAACCTGAGATATAAAAAATGACTAGGAGCTTTTTTCAGACAAATTGAATAACATTTGTGAAGGTCCATAAGTGATAAGATACTTTGAATTTTTAAAAAATTAAAGAAGCTGAAGCTAAGTGAGCAGCAAAGAAGGAGAGATACAGGGTGAAAGATAGAGTTGGCCAAATCATCCAGGGCTTTATAGATCATGTTAGAGACGTATTATAACCTAAACGTTATAGAAAGACTTTGAAGGTATAAAACAGACCTGAATCATAAAGATTTTATTTATTTATTTAGTTAGTTAGAGGGGAGAAGGGAGAGAGAAAGGGCGGGAGAGAAAAGTCAATGTGAGAGAAAAACATTGATTAGTTGCTTCCAGCATGAGGTCCTACTGGGGACCAAACCTATAACCCAGGCTGGTGCACTAACTGGGAATCAAACCAGTGACCTCTCACTTTAGGGAAGAACACTCAACAAACTGAGCTACACTGATCAGAGGAAGACAGAACTGAATTTTAAAACATCACTCTGCTACCAGAATCCAAGAATTACAAGCTATAGTAAATACAATATGGTATTGTTTAAGGAATATGCAAGTAACCCAAAACAACAAAACAGAATCTAGAATGATTCTGACAATTATGGAAATTTAGAAAATGCTAAAGATGGAATTTCAAATTAGAGGATAAAGGACAGATTGTTGGCAGATTGTTGAATAAAGTGTGTTGGAACTACTGACCTTACAGCTGAGGAAAAGTTATGATC
This sequence comes from Noctilio leporinus, assembly GCA_004026585.1. Taxonomy (NCBI): domain Eukaryota; kingdom Metazoa; phylum Chordata; class Mammalia; order Chiroptera; family Noctilionidae; genus Noctilio; species Noctilio leporinus. The sequence continues at coordinate 11,202 of PVIW01016705.1, read as the reverse complement.
TTACTCTGTGTATATATTATATAGCTGTTGTGAAAAATAAACCTTAAAGATTCAGTGGCTTAAGTTTATAGAAAGAAGTTAACATCTTGCTCACAGAAAGTTTAAAATTGATGTTATTTTTTGTGGGTTGCTCTCCTCTAACTGGTGATTCTTGTATTTAAACATTTTCCAGACTGACTTCACCATTTTCAACACATGTCCTCCAAGGTCATTTTGGAAGAGAATCTTTTTTGGATGGTTGTTATAGGACAAGACTCTTAGTAATGGTCATCACATCTACTCTCATTCTGTTGGCTACAATGCAGTCAGATGGACACACATAGTTAAACAGAAGCCAGGAAATAGAATCTAATTATGTAAATGGAAAATAATATAGGTGTGGTAATTGCCCAGAAGTCTCAGCCACAGCTTACATCTTACGCAAAATTAAAATTTGTAAGTATTCAAAATCTAATATATATATATATATATATTTTAATTTAATTTTATTATTGTTTTACATCCATCCCCTTTTTACTCCCCTTTGTCCCCTTCCCCACCCACCCACTCCTAGTATGGCTCAGTGGTTTGAGTGTGGCCTGCAAACTGAAAGGTCACCTATTCAATTCCCAGTCAGGGTACATGGCTGGGTTGCAGGCCAAAACCCCAGCTGGGGGTGTGTAAGAGGCAACTGGTCAGTGTCTTTCTCACATTGATGTTTCTCCTTCTCTTTCTCCATTTTTCCCCTTCCCCTCTCTCTAAAAATAAATAAATAAAACATTTTATTTATTTATTTAAAGATTTTATTCATTATTTCAGAGAGAGGGGAAGGGAAGGAGGCAGAGAGGGAGAGAGACATCAATGTATGGTTGCCTTTCACCTGCCTCCAGCTACAGACCTGGCTAGAGACCTGGCTTGCAATCTGGTTACGTGCCCTGACTGGGGAAGCAAACCAGCAATCTTTTAAATAAAACCTTTGTTAAAAGAAAGAACTATAAGAAGTACCAAAACAGATTTGAAAGAATACTTCATAGTCTTAATCTGGCAAACACCTTCATAGGCAGGAAATGTAATGCAGAAACCATAAAGGAAAAGAATAACAGATTTGACTACATCAAAATTTTAATTTTTCTTTCACAAAGACAAATCTGAAAAATAAGCAGTACCCTTAGAAGAAACATCTGCAAAACATATAACAGACAAAAAATATATAATAGCACAACTGAGTAAAGAGATCTCATAAATCATTAAGAAAAAATAAACCTTACCCAAAAATCAAGAAAAAATAAAACAGAGCAAATTCACTGAACCAAGAAACATGTGAAAAGATATTCAAGTTCTCCATTTTAGGAATACCAAAAGCAAGAAAAATTAAGATGATTTAGGAGATCAAAGATTGCAACAGAGTAGAAAGCAGTGCTGATGGTGTTCTCGAGTACCAGAGCAGCTAGAGGACAAGATAGGGAGCACAAGATGTCTTCAGGTCCCTAAGAATTGGAGCGGTCAGCATCTGGACTCAGGGGAACACAGCCCAGAGACAACAGAGACCTACAGGAGAGTAGGTGAGACAGTTCCAAACCGGCCGGCAGGCTGAGGTTGGCTCTGGGCAGTGGCGGCTCTACCCAGAGGGGTGTCTTTAACTGAGGCCAGCTCCAGGCTCCTGGTGACTAGAAATCCAAACAGTGAAGTGTGGGCAGCAAGGGCAAATGCCATAGGGAACGAGGAATTAAACTCCTGCAGGGGAAGGACTGTGTGAGAGACTTGCTCCTGCAACAGGGAGAGGAAGCTCCTCACTGGGACAGAGGTGGAGGAGAAGAGTCCTGAGGGGAGCAGGAGCAGGGGAGCAGGGAAGTGCACCGGCCAGGGCAACGAGACGGCCGGAAACAGTGCTGCTGGGCAACCGGGGAAACAGCAGCTTGAACCACTGCAAGAGGGAAGGCCCAGCCCTGCACACCCACAAAGGTCCCCAGGCTCCCGCGGAAACTCCAAACTGAGAGCCGGGAACTTGTAGCTGGGGCAACTGACCCACCCATTGCCAAGGACAAAAGCCACAGACATGCTGGGAGGGGCATCTCAGAGGTGTCGTAAAGGACCCCTCAGAGACCTAGTCTGCTTGGAGGATTGGCTCTCACCCTGGGAAGCTGAGCAGTGTTGGCAGACTGAGGCTGCCTCCTCTGGGAGCTGCGGGGGCAGGGCCAGTCATCAAAGGAACCAGCCAGGTTGCAGGCTACCCTGCAGGGGTGCCAGGTGCCCATCACAGGCAGGAACCTCTGCCAGGAGTTGTAGGGGCACTCTGCAGGCCCCAGAACACCAGCAGCCCTAAAACCCAGCTAGACTACTGAAGGCCCAGCCTACGTGGGGGCTGACACTCAGAATCAGCCCTGACTGTGACAATCAGAGGCCCTGCCACTCCAAGACCAGCTAGACTGTATGCTGCTTAGACCTGACCAAGAAAAAGAGGCAGACTCAGGAAATGGATTGCTGCTAATCTCAAGAACCTGAGTTATACCAAGAGCTACATGAACTATTAATCCCCAACATACCCTTTTCAAAAGTTACTTCTCACATATTTTTAATCCCCACCCCCATCTCAATCCACCTAAATACCCAAGACCCTCCCCCTACTCGTGATTTAAAGTCTACTCACTCTCTGGCTACAATGCATTCCCAGTCCTCAATCTAAGTATTCCTCCCCTCCCCAGCCACCTAAACCCCTTCTTTATTCTTTTCTTTCTTCCTTTTTCTTTTTTTTTTTCCTTCCTTGTTTTTTCTTTTTTCTTTTTTTTTTTTTTTTTCTTTTCTTGCTGTTAAAGCCCACAGGTCCTGGCTCCACCTGGACCAATCAGAGATCATAAAGGGTGAACAGACACCTAAACCCTTTCTTTATTAGTATTGGTTTTTCTTTTTCTTGATATTTTTTCTTTTTTAATTTTTTTTTCCTCTCTGATATAAGCCCAGAGGTCCCAGTTCCACATGGAACCATCAGGGATCATTAAGGGTGAACAGCCACCTAAATAATTTTTTGCTTATCATATATATATATATATATATATATTCCTCCCCTGCTAAAAGCCCTCATTATTAAGGGTGAACAGCCATCTAAACCCTTTCCTCTTCTTATTATCTTTTTTTTTCCTTTTTTCTTTTCTTTTCTTTTTTTTTTCCTTTTTTTCCTGCTACAAGCGCACAGATCCAGAATAAAACCAGACAGCCCAAATAAAGGACACACCAAGAACAACAAGTGTAAAAAAACTGGGAGACTACAACATTGAACTCCACAAATCTCCTAACATAGAAGGGTGCTCAACTAAGGCAAGGAAGCAAAGCAGATTAATCCAAGGAAAAAACAAAAAAATAAAAAGCAAGCAACAACAGACACCGAAAATGGGGGAAAAAAGAATCAGTCCATCACAAAAAGGAAAAGAAGAATCCCCAGAAAGACCACTAAATGAAACAGGCATCGGAAATATCAGATAAGGAATTCAAAAGAATGATGATAGAGAAGCTCAATGAGCAAAGCCACATCAAAGAAAACTATATACAACTCCAGGAGAACTACAAAGAACTCCAGGGAAGTTAAAAGGAACATACTGAGAGCTACAACAGCATGAAAAAGGACATAGAAACTATCAATAAGTGCCAGGAGGAAATGAAGAATACAATTTCTGAATTGAAGAATACAGAAGAAGGAATCAACAGTAGGCTAGAGGAAGGAGAGGACCAGATCAGCAAGTTGGAGGATAATGTAGACAAATACTCCAAGACAGTACAAGAGAATAAAAAAAGGCTGAACAAGATTGAAGAGGGTTTCAGATGACTGCCGGACAACGTGAAATGTAACAACATCTGTATCATAGGGATACCAGAAGGAGAAGAGAAACAAGGAATGGAAAACCTGTTCAAAAAAGTCATGATAGAAAATTTCCCTAACATGATGAGTGAAAACATTAATGCAGTTCAGGAAGCACAGAGGGCCCCAATGAGGATCAACCCAAACAGACCAACACCAATTCATACTATTATTAAAATGGTTAATTTCAAACACAAAGAGAGAATCCTAAAAGCATCAAGAGAGAACCGACAAATAACATATAAAGGGGCTCCAATAAGGCTATCAAATGATTATTCAACAGAAAGAATTCAAGCCAGAAGGGAATGGCAAAAAAATATTTCAAGTAATGGTAAACAAAGGCCTGCAACCAAGAATACTCTATCCAGCAAGGCTCTCACTCAAGATAGAAGGAGAAATAAGGAGTTTCCCAGACAAAAAAAAAAAAGAGAGAGAATAAAAGAATACATATCTACCAAACCAGCATTGCAAGAAATGCTAAAGGGTCTGCTATAAAAATAAGTAAACAAATAAAATGAAGAAACAGAGAAAGCCAAAGAGGAATACAGACACAAAGGGAGAAAATGGCAATGAATAAGGATCAATCAATAATAACTTTAAATGTAAATGGATTAAATGCACCAATCAAAAGACATTGGGTAGCCAAATGGATAAGACAACATGACCCACATATATGCTGTCTTCAAGAGACCCACCTTAGAACAAAAGATCAACACAGATTGAGAGTGAAGGGATGGAAAAATACATATCAAGCAAATGAACATGAAAAAAAAGCTGGAGTAGCAATACAGATTTCAGACAAAACAGATTTTACAATGAAGGCCATAAAAAGGGACTAAGATGGACATTTCATAATACTTAAGGGAACAATCCATCAAGAAGAAATAACTTTGCTAAACATATATGCACCCAACATAGGAGCTCTGAAATATATAAGAAAAATCTTGGAAGATTTTAAGAAAGATATAGATAGCAACACACTAAAAGTAGGGTATTTTAATACCCCACTATCAACAATGGACAGATCTTCCAAACAAAAAATCCCCAAAGATGTTGTGGCATTGACCAACACTCTAGAGGAAATGGACCTAACTGATGTATACAGAGTCTTTTACCCCAAAAAGCAAAATACACATTCTTTTCAAATGCACATGGATCATTCTCCAAGATAGACCACATGGTAAGTCACAAGACAAGCCTCCACAAATACAGGAAAATTGAAATCATACAAAGTATCTTCTCAGATCACATTGGCTTGAAACCAATCTCAAGGGGAAAAACCCGAAAATTCTCTAACTCATGGAGACTGAATAACATGCTTTTAAGCAAAGGAAGGGGTCAACAATGAGATCAAAGATGAAATCAAAAAGTTCCTGGAAATAGCCCTGGCTGGTAGCACAGTGGATAAGGCGCTGGCCTGTGAACACAAAGGTCACAGGTTCAATTCCCCAGCCAGGGCACATAACCAGGTTGCAAACCAGGTCTCCAGTCAGGTCTGTGGCTGGAGGCAGGTAAAACCCAACCGTACATTGATGTCTCTCTCCCTCTCTGCCTCTCTCCCTTCCCCTCTTTCTAAAAATAATGAAATAAAATCTTAAAAAAAAAAAAAGTTCCTGGAAACAAATGACAATGAACACACAACAGCCCAAAACCTATGGGATACAGCAAAGGCAGTTCTCAGGGAGAAATTTATAGCAATACAGGCCTTCCTAAAAGGGTCACAAGAAGTTCATAAAAACAACCTAACCATAAAGCTGCAAGAACTAGAGGAACAACAACAATTAAAGCCCAGAGCAAGTAGAAGGAAGGAAATCATCAAGACCAGAGCAGAACTAAATAACTCAGAAATTCAAACTACAATTCGAAGAATCAACAGGTCCAGGAGCTGGTTCTTTGAAAAAATAAACAAAATTGACAAGACCTTATCCAGACTCATCAAGAAAAAGAGAGAGAGGACCCCAATAAACAGAATCAGAAATGACAGAGGTGAAATCACAACTGATACCTCAGAATTACAAAAGATTGTAAGAAATTACTACAAACAACTATATGACAAAAATGTGACAACCCGAATGAAATGGACACATTTCTGGAAATGTATAATCTACCAAAACTGAACCCAGAAGAAGCAGAAAGCCTCAATAGGTCAATTACAACTAGTGAAGTTAAAGAAGGAATCCAAAATCTCCCAAAGCACAAAAACCCTGGACCAGATGGCTACCCAGGTTAATTTTACTAAACATTTAAAGGAGAACTAACTCCTATCCTCCTCAAACTATACCAAAAAATACAGGAAGAGGGAAGACTCCCAAACCCTTTCTATGAGGCCAATATTATTCTAATCCCAAAACCAGAACAAGACACAACTAAGAAAGAAAGCTACAGGCCAATATCTCTGATGAACATAGATGCTAAGATTCTCAACAAAATATTTGCCAACCAGATTCAGCAGTACATTACAAAGATCATACACCATGATCAAGTGGGTTTCATCCCAGGGATGCAAGGATGGTACAACATTTGTAAATCAATAAATACAATACACCACACCAACAAATTGAAAGATAAAAACCATATGATCATATCAATAGATGCTGAAGAAGCATTTGATAAGGTATAGCAACTACTTCTGATAAAAACCCTCAGCAAAATGGGAATAGGGGGAGCATACCTCAACCTCATAAAGGCCTGAGAAACCTGAAGCCAATGTCATACTTAACAGACAAAAACTGAAAGCTTTCCCCCTAAGATCAGGAACAAGACAAGGATGTCCACTTTCTCCACTTCTATTCAACATTGTCTTGGAAGTTCTAGCTATAGCCATCAGAGAAGAAAAAGGAATCAAAGGTATCCAATTGGAAAGGAGGAAGTCAAACTGTCATTATTTGCAGATGATATGATAGTGTGCATACAAAAGCTGATGGGTTCCACCAAAAACTTACTCAACCTGATAAGCAAATTTAACAAAATAGCTGAATATAAAGTCAATATCCAGAAATCAAAAGCATTTTTGTATACCAATAATGAAACAACAGAAACAGAAGCGAAAAAAACAAATCCCATTTACCATAGCAAGGAAAAAAATTAAGTACCTAGGAATCAACTTAACTAAGGAGGTAAAAGACCTGTACTCAGAAAACTACAGAACAATGAAGAAAGATATCAAGGAAGACACAAATAAATGGAACATATATACCATGTTCATGGTTGGGAAGAATTAACATTATTAAAATGTCCATACTACCCAAAATTTCCAGATTCAATGCAATATCAATTAAAATACCAATGACAGACTTCACAGAAATAGAAAAAATACTTCAAAAATTTATATGGAGCCAAAAATGCCTGCAAATAGCCACAACAACCTTGAGAAAGAAGAACAAGGTAGGAGGAATCACAATCCCGGACTTCAAACAATACTACAAGGCTACTGTCATGAAAACAGCATGGTACCTGCATAAGAATAGACATATAGATCAATGGAACAGAATAGAGAGCCCAGAAATTAACCCAGGACTCTATGGTCAACTCATATTTGACAAAGGGGGAAGGAGCATCCAATGGAGTAAAAACAGTCTCTTCAACAAATGGTGTTGGGAGAACTGGACAGCAACATGAAAAATGATAAAACTACAGCACCAACTTACACCATACACCAAAATAAACTCAAGATGGATAAAGGATTTAAACATAAGCAGTGCCACCATAAAGGTCCTGGAGAAAAATAGGCAGTAAACTTTTGGATATCCTACGCAGAAATATGTTTACTGATACTTCACCAAGGGCAAAGGAAATCAAAGAACGAATCAACAAATGGGACTATATTAAATTGAAAAGTTTCTGTTCAGCTAAAGAAAATATCAGCAAAATTCAAAGGGAACCAACTGTATGGGGAAACATAATTGCCAATGATACCTCAGGCAAGGGTTTGATTTCCAAAATATATAAACAAGTAATGTGACTCAACACCAGGGAGACAGACAGCCCAATTAAAAAATGGGCAAAGGACCTGAACAGAAAACTCATTGAGGAAGATATGCAAAGGGCCCAGAGGCATATGAAAGAATGCTCAACATCACTAGTCATCAGAGAGATGCAAATTAAAATCACAATAAGATACCACCTCACACCTGTCAGAATGGCAAACATCAACAAATCAACAAACAACAAGTGTTGGTGAGGATGTGGGGCAAAGGGAACCCTCGTGCACTATTGGTGGGAATGTAGGCTGGTGCAGCCACTGTGGAAAACAGTATGGGGTTTCCTTAAAAAACTAAAAATGGAACTGCCTTTTGATCCAGCAATTCCACTACTTAGACTATACCCAAAGAATCCTGAAACACCATTTCATAAGAAGCTATGTACACCTATGTTCATAGCAGCATTATTTACAATAGCCAAGTGCTGGAAACAGCCTAAGTGCCCATCAATGGATGATTGGATCAAAAACTTTGGTACATTTACACAATGGAATTCTATATAGCAGAAAGAAAGAAGGAACTTGTACCCTTTGCAACAACATGGATGGAACTGGAGACTATTATGCTTAGTGAAATAAGCCAGTCAGTGAAGAACAAATACCATATGATCTCACCCATTACAGGATAATAATGAACAAAACTAACAACAAGTAAAACAGAATCAAATATATGAATACAGGGAATAGGCCTTCAGTGGTCAGGGGAAGCGGGTTGAGGGGAGAGGGGAGGCAGAGGCAATGAAGGGGAGCAGTTTAGACAAGAACCTAATATAAAGGAACCATGGACATGGACAACAGGTGGGATTGACTTTGGGGGGAATGGGTGGGTGGGTAGGGTGACAGAGGGGAGCAAAAAGGGGATGAATGTAATACAACAACAATAAAATTTAAAATGTGGAACAAAAAAGAAATAAAACATGTTCATATAAAAAAAAAGATTTACCATTTTATCAGAAGCATACCCATGGTTAATATTTAGATCAACCCACTAAATTCTTGGTGGAAGTATTGTAAGTTGGTGCAGTTTGAGGAAGGAACTTCTGGACTATATGTAAATATTAAAGTTGACTTAACAATTCCACTTCCAGGATCTACCCTATAGAAATATACATGTGCACAAAGATACAGATTCGATAGATGAGAAGCAAGGAGGGAAGGAGAAAGAGAGAACAGGACAATAGAGGAAGAGATAAGGGAAATATGGCTATGGATGTTCATTGCCGCAGTTTGTAATGTGAGAAGATTATAAATAGATTACATATAGTAAAAGTTAAATTAGTTATGACATATTCATACTAGAATGATAAGTAGCTCTTAAAACAAATAGGGTAGGCTAAAGTGCACTAACCTGGAAGTGTCTGTAAGTGATGCAAGTCACATAACAATTAGGCTAATTCAAGAGACAGAAAGAGAACAAAGAAAAGAGATAAATCTGTAGACTAGGTAGAGATGTAAATGCACAGGAAAAGCTTTTAAAACATTAACATGAAACTTATAGAGGACAGTATGATTAGGGGCTGTGAATAGCAAAGAAAATAGAAAAAGTAAATATTTGCTTTTTACTTTTTATATTTTAAGTAGTTTGAGTTTTTAAAAGTGAACATATTTCTTTGAAGTTACAATAAGACTTATTCTAACTGGAAAAAAAATGTTAAGGTTGGAGAGCTTTCTGTTAAGTGAAATCTGCACACTTTCCACGGCACAATTCAATCATCACAATATTTCTTAATGTTTATATTATGGCTACTTCAAACTTCAGATAAGAATTTTAACATTTCTTGATAATCGAGTACTTGGATGCCTGCAAACTTCCCACCCATTCACAAACACCCAATAGCATCATCTCATGTGTGCTTCTACAGAAATACTAAATCAGAGCACTTTACATTGTACTAGAATCATTTCTCAAAAGACCACTGAACATAGTCATCTAAGTCCTCAGAGTTTACTGAAAAGGACATTAATGAAGAATTGTCCTGCATAAATGCAACTAAGAACAAAATGCAACTAAGGGGAGTCATCTCTCACTTTCACCCTCGCCTCACCTAATAAATAGTATGGGAATGTGAACCATTTCCACAATTCATAGGCTCCTGTGATGTGCAAGGTTAGTTTTGAATTTGTTTCTCCTTGTAAGAAAAGATTTCCTTCCTAAAAATTACATTGTGAACCTACTTCCAAAGCCACTAATCAAACATAAGTTAAAACTACTTAAATAAGGGAGGGAAAATTTTAGAGCTCTAAAATCATTAGAAATAGGTCATGGAATGTTCCAGTAAAACTTTCAAAAAGGTTCTAATAAAAAAGGTATTCTCATTAAAAAGCCATAAAGTAATCCTGCTGTTAAACAGAAAGAAAATTGCATAGGCAAAAGCATCAAAATATAGTCTATAAAGTCATTTAATGAAGCAGAAGTTTGTATCTATGCCATATCTAACACACATCTTGAAGAACCTTGGCACATTCACTAATTATAACCATATATTATATACAGTTATTATGGGTATTATTCAGCGATGGAAGATTTAAATTTGCTCGTCTCCTTCACCATAGTAAGCAATGAAACACTGGCATATACATGATCTTCTTAAATAGATTAGAAAATAGGAGAGAATTTACTAACTAACCCCTTAATTATGCAGCTTCCATAACTCTGATACCAAATTGCTTGACACCCACAGATTTCTTTATAATCTAGCTGTAAATAGTAATTACAGTGTCCATAGAAGAAAATGCTGTATTTTAGATGGCAAAGTATTTATTATCTCCTATATTAAGTTATTTGAAAACTGTCTAAAGCTTTCCCAAGAGGGTTATTTTCGTATCCTTTGGAAGCTATATTTTCTTTATTTACATGAAAAGTATAAGAATAATTTGTTCATCCATTTTCAAATTAAAGGACAATGAAGAAGGAAATTTGTCATTGAACTTTTAAACATTATATTTAGCATGTCCTCAGTGTATTGCAAAATCAGTTCAAGACTATGGATTAACAATCAAAGGAAGCTCAGATACTGACCTACATTAGAGAAATCCTACACACACAACCAGGAACTCATCATCCACAGAAGAAAAACCTTTTGGGTAACTGGCGAGCTAATCAGCACATGTCCCAATATTATATGGACCAGGATGAAATCACCCTGAAGGGTACTACATTAAAGGTGAGAGGATGAACTCATCCTGAAGTGCACTAAATAAAGGTTAGAAAAACAGCAAGAGTCCTACCTAACCCAGCCTTAGTTTTCAGGCCTAGACAATAGTCCTGCAAGGCAATAATCATTTAGCTATTTATTATACATATTTACAGCTACATCTACTTTATTGTTTTATTTTTTTAAATTTTATTGTTGTTGTATTACATCCATCCCCTTTTTGCTACCCTCTATCCCCC
>PVIW01016704.1:0-15899 GCA_004026585.1 Noctilio leporinus | reverse complement strand
TAATTTTGTATATTACTTGTATCTGCATTACTGCAGGTTAAGTTTTTCTTAATTGGAATTATTTCACAATATGGGAAAATCATGTTACTTGCAATTAACTAAGAAAAATTGAATGCAGTTAAGGAAGAAGAAAAAAGTAAGAAAATGTGGATGTATATTACGTAGAAGACATGCTATCTTTCTTATTCACTGTTACAAAATATGTGCTTATTTGTGAGTGTGTAATATGTAGATTTTGTTAGCAACTTATATTTTAAATAGCAACCAACTGGTCATTGGTGTGTTGTGAAATCAGTCCATCTTTAGGTTAGAAAATTGCTGAGAATGAAGACCAACTTGGATGGAAGTTGCAAACTACTAAACTATATGATTCGTGTAGATAGGCAATATATATTCGCAGATTAGCATGTAAATTAGATGAGATTCCTTTCAAGGAGATTATGGAAATATACATTTCCAGTTATGAAGGCCCCCAAACTGGGGATGCTTGGGAAAAGGAACTAATACTATAGTAAACTTTATTATTGAAATGTGAACATACCTAATCTCTACCTCAACAGACAGTTAAATAGTTCAGAGGTTAGTTTAGGACCACATAGGAAGTCAATCACAAATTCAAAAAACAGCTAGAATACTATTCTACAAAATTATTTAAATCATAGGGATTTTTATTTTTTACCTCAACTTAGTAGGTAAAAAATAAATAAAAAATAAAAATACTTTCTACTCTGGGGACCAGCTGAGCACTGCAAGTACCATTATTTCCATTATTTCTGAAGACTTCAACTTGTAAAACACACGTAGAGGGAAAACAGAGGGACCCTAAGACCTATGCACAGCCACAAAAAAAAAAAAAAAAAAAAATCAATCTACTATTTAAGATCGAAAAATCCACAAAGAATAAGTTGTAGTTCCTATAGCTTAAAATAAAGTTGAGTTGTATTATTGGAGTGGGGAGGACCTGACTCAAAATAAAAACTCATTCTTTACTATGGGTTTGGCATTGTCTCTAGGACAACTTTCACAAAAGTGAGTTCTGCAATACAGCATTTCTGTGATATATTTCACAAAAAATAGCATTCCAGAGTAAAATAAGCATTAAAGAAGAAAAAAACTGCTTAATGTGCTATAATATATTTAAAATACTATCATTTAACATGCAATAACTATATAACCTATTGGCATATTTTAAATTGTTTGTATTAACTCTTCAAAATCCAATATGTACTTTAAATATGTGTAAAAATATGTATAGGTGTAAATGTATTTTTGCATGTGTTTGGTAACACTGCAATTCATATTACTTAAAAGAGTAATTCTTTAAACAAATGAATTAACATAGGCATTTTGGAATAATGAAAAGAAAACTTTAAGCCCTGACTGGTGATACAGTAGATAAGGTGCCAGCCTGAGAACTCAAAGGTTGCTGGTTCGATTCCCCAGCCAGGGAACATAACCAGGTTGCAAGCCAGGTCTCCAGTCAGGTATGTGGCTGGAGGCAGATGAAAGGCAACCATACATTGACTCTCTCCCTCTCTGCCTTTCTCCCTTCCCCTCCCTCTAAAAATAATAAAATCTTTAAAAAAAAAAAGAAAAAGAAAACTTTGTATTAATATGATTTGAAAAGCTGACAGAAGGCAGCAATTAAATGGTGAACTGTCTGGATGTGAAAGGAAAAAAAAAGTACACGTTGGTGGTTACAGAACAGACAGGGGGATGCTAAGAAGAACAACAGAAATAGAGAAGCCAAAAAACTTATATGCATGACTCATGGACATGAACTAAGAGGGGCATTGCTGGAGGAAATGGGGTACTGGGTGGAGGGGGCCAAATGGAGTAAAATTGGGACAACTGTAATAGCAAAATAAATAAAATATATTTTAAAAAGTCTCTCAAAAAAATATTTACACGGTGTTATTTGCTCTTTCCAATCTTGACACCCCTTCAATTTCTTCCTACTTTTGTCACTCTCCAGTACCTTCAGAGTTGTGATGTTTTTGTATTTTGTCCAGAATTTATAAGTCTTCTGAAGTATTAGTTCAATACAAGCTACTCCACTAGTACTAGAAACAGCTAATGTTTTAAGATTCCAGAAAAGTTTTAAATATTCAAAGGATATTCTTGGGCATGTGACCATGGGTAAAATACGGATTACAGGCCCTGGCTGGTGGCACAGTGGATAAGGTGCCGGCCTGTGAACCCAAAGGTCACTGGTTCAATTTCTCAGCCAGGGCACATAACCAGGTTGCAAGCCAGGTCTCCAGCCAGGTCCTTAGCTGGAGGCAGGTGAAGGGCAACCATACATTGATGTCTCTCCCTCTCTGCCTCTCTCTCTTCCCCTCTGTCTAAAAATAATAAATAAAATCTTAAAAATAAACAAAATAAAAATATGATTATAATACTTCAAATTACATATTCACAGTTGCCATTATTATTCCATAAATTGATTCATGTAATTTATTAGGTTATAATTCAGCAAATTAAATTGTATCAGCATTATTTCTATTTTTCCACATACAATAGCTACATTTCACTTTGTCCTATGTAAATGTTATAATGATTGTATGCCAAGAAACGTAACAATGTACTTCGCTATTTCCTCTACTAGAGTCTTATTTTTTATTTAATAAACAGAAACCAACTCCAATTAACTTTAACAGAAAAGAAACTCTTTGCATAAAATCAGGTAAATCAAAGGATCAATAGAAGCTTAGAGAATCAGACTCCCGAGAGTCTGATGCATTTTTGGGTTCCTGCCCTCACAGAATTTACATGACTAAACTGAAATAACTGGGTGGACATGAAACAATTTTTCTTGCAAGTACCAAAATCAAGCTAATGTAAGTATTAGAGAAAAAAAATCAGTATTGACAGAAAAAAGTAATTATGAAAGACTACAATTTAATGGCTGTCTTGGCTATCTCAGCCATTTGTCATTGACAAAGTCCTCTGTATAACTCTAAAGAGAGAAGTTAACTTGTATAAAATTGATAATAATACAAATGATTCCCATCTACAGAAATGCAAATTGGTCCTGATTTTTTGTACAGTGCATAGGGATCAATTTTGCCTATTCTACATTGATTTGTAAATTAATTTCAGTATTTGACTATAAATAAGATGTACTTCAAGCTGGCAAACAATATCATAATATCATTAATGAGTTAAATAAAATCATTGATTCATTTTATATTTGTATAAAAGTCATGATCATACTCATTTTTAAAATGTATCCATTAGTAACAGACTACTTAGTAGAAGAAAAGATAAACTAGTAATTCTATAATACAACCTTTAAAAAACATGTCAAATATGGCAAAAAAGATCTGCTTAGAAACTGATATAACTAAAGAGATTTAATGTCATTGACACAGTATCATTACAATTTCTATAGCAGGATAGAAATAGCTTAGAAATGCAGTTCTCTACTAGACATTATGTCTGTCTGTCTCTACACATGCATACTATATATATGTGTGTGTGTATACCATAGTGCATACATTTGCACTATGGTATACAGTATATCTATACTGTACACTATATATCACATATAATGTAGAGCATATGTAAACTTATAGAGCATGTGTACATATAGGTATATGCACATATATACACTATAGACAGAATAAAAATGAGAACTATCCTAATATTAAATGAGTAATGATATCCACCACTTAGAATTAGAATCTATAAAATAAGTATGAATCCTAGACTGCTGTATTTTAACGCTTACCTAGTTGTATATTACAATGAGATGCACCATTAATTTGGCATTAAGAGTTTATTTTAGTTTTATAGTCAGACTATAAAACTAAAATTGCAGTTAAGCAATTTTATCTTTTCAATTATACATTAAATAACTACCACAAGTTAATAGCTTCCTCATAATCAATTTATAGTGATAAAATCAAATTTTTACAACGAGGAAAGATGATGTTCTTTTAAAGCCTTCACTGTAAGGCATCTCAAAGTCATTTTTGTTTTGTTTTGTTTTCCAAAGTCATTTTGAACAGTAGTAACCAAAATGCTTTTTAAAAATTCTTTGATTATGAGTTCATTCAATGTGGTAACTTCATTCATTCATATACATATTTCAAACTTTTATATTTAATTCCACCTCAAGAGTAATTTCCAAAGTGATATTTCCTGAAGTCAAAAGCCAGACTTCACGTCTCTAGAATAATCAAGCCTCATAGCAGTTTTAACTTCAGTAAGTCTGTATGCCCTTACCAAAGCAGTTCTGTCAGGCCCGGGCTTGTTGCAAATAGTTGGTTCAGTCAGACAGCTTTTTTAATGTCAACACATTTAAAAATTCACACAATGTACAAGGAAAGTATTGTACTATAAAATAAAGATGTGTTTCTTCTTGTGAAATACAGTTAATCATTTGGGAGAGTCTGCTTAAAGGAAATGG
Organism: Noctilio leporinus; assembly: GCA_004026585.1. Lineage (NCBI taxonomy): Eukaryota > Metazoa > Chordata > Mammalia > Chiroptera > Noctilionidae > Noctilio > Noctilio leporinus. Next base: position 11,485 of record PVIW01016704.1, on the reverse strand, counting down.
GCTAGTCTTATGTTCTCTAAAAAAGAACTGAGAGGGTATCTCATCTCACTTTTTCCTCTCTATCCCATTTCAAGCATCAAATGACCTAAGATCAAATGTTTTATGTATGACAGAAAAAGAAACATCATTAAAGGCCTCAAACCTGCAAAATCTATGGTCATATAAACCTATGGGATTCTGTATTTTTAATATCTGAAAATAATAATATAAACTTATGTTAAATACAAATATTCCAAGCTTACTAGTATATCTCCTCCAAAATTTTAAACAAATATACCTGATATGAAAAAATAGCATTTTATCCAAATATCAAATATTATACTGAGTATTTGAACAGCAAACACAAACAGTCCTAATCCCAATCACAGACTATGTTGTGAAATGTTAATGTATTTAAATTTTTAAATCATACATGGAATTAACAAACTACTGCACATCAAACAATTAGTTATTAATATTTTAGTCATATTAAATAGCAAGAATACTCAATGCAGAAAATTTTCAAAGATAAATTGTACATTGTGGAAAGTCTAATTTTGCTTCTGGGAAATGTTCACTGGTAGTCCATACAGATATTCACAAAATGCTAAATAACTCTTTCAAGGAAAATATTAAATGATGATGCTATGATAACAGAAAAGTATAAAACATATTCTGATTTATAGTTATACCACTTAAGCCAAATTTATACAGCAGGTTTAATTAACAGTAATGGTTTCAGAATATTTTTAGTGAATAATCCAAGGTATTAAACAATTAAAATCCTTGTCCTAGTTTTATACCAATAGTCAGCATTATAATTTAAAATAAATGAAAACAGAGCCCTAGGTGGTGGCACAGTGGATAAAGCGCCAGCCTGAGAACCCAAAGGTCACTGGTTCCATTCCCAGACAGGGCACATAACCAGGTTGCAAGCCAGGTCTCCAGCCAGGTTCGTAGTTGGAAGCAGGTGAAAGGCAACCATACATTGATGTCTCTCTCCCTCTCTGCCTCTCCCTATCCCTCTCTCCGAAGAGGTAAAATCTTTAAAAAAATAAAATAAATGAAAATAAGTACCACAATATTAATATTCTGAAAATAACTCAAAGTAAGCTGTTTGGCTTACATTGCCACAGACAGAGTAGGGCTCTGTTCTGGCAGGATGAAGAACCAAGACAAAGATACACATTGCCAACTAGATCCTCTGTAGCCACTTGGGGAAATTGCCATCTCCACCAACCATACTGCAAGGGGAGCTGGCCACAGGATATTCCAATGAAAAGGAATAATATATGTTCTGAAAATCATGACTCCTCTCCAACTGTCCCCCTACAGACATACACATACAGTACTTGAGTGGGCCCCTCTCTGAAACTATGGATACACCAAACAGTTAAGAGCAAAGAAAAGCAGAAAGATTTAAAAGTAGGGTTATTAATAAATCTGTGAACTCTTAAAGCTAAATAGATAATTATAATTGATAACCAAAAATTTTCTGATATTCTGGTCTACCAGTTGTTCTCTGGTCTACCAGTTCTGTCCTCAAATAGTACATAATTGTCCTATTTGTTCCTGTTCAGGGGAAGGAGAGTGGGATTTGAATCTCACAGTTGTTTTTTCCTAGGTTCCCCTGAGGTCTTGCCAAGTAGCTGCGGTTTGTCTTTTTCTTATTATGTATCTTCCTATATAACTTCCTATTACAAAGCATTTGAGGTGATCTCTGTTCAAAACAAAAAACAAAAGTCCAGGAGTGCTAAATAAAATACCAATTTTTACTTCCATTCATTTCCTCTTATCAAGTCATGCCAAATTAGAAAATCCATCATCATTTAAGGAAAAATAAACCTTTACCATATTAATGTAATCCACTGAATAAAATAAGAGTCTATGAGCCTATACTGATAAGTTAAATAATTAGGCAGAGTGATATTGTGATATAATACATATATATTTGATCTTCATCCTGAGTTTCAGGCACAAGAATTTTTAAAACCTTTGGAGCTTCCTGAGTGAAGAGTGCCTTTGGTATACCAATGAAATGATTCTTCGATGAGGTGCTCCTAGATAGCATCAGGATGGGTGCAAGTCTCCAGAAAGACCAAGGCATAACTGGAGGGTTGGAACTTTCAGCTACACCCCAGGATTTCTGGAAAGGAGAGAGGAGCTGAGGATTGAGTTAATCAATCTGACCAATGAGCACTGGCTGGTATGGCTCAGTTGGTTGAAGCCTCATCCCATATTCCAGAAGGTCACTTGTTCAAATCCCAGGGCACATGCCTAGGTTGCCGGTTCCATTCTCTGTTGGGGCACCTGCAGGAGGCAATCAATTAATGTTTTCTCTTATATCAATGGTTCTCTCCTCCCCTCTCCCTGAACCCCTGGCTAAAATCAATAGGTGTGTCCAGTTTTCCTTAGACATCAACTGGGTGTTCTTTAATTCAGTTTAATTAGAACTCTAATTACCTGGAGTTGGCAAGTCTCTCGAAGTTAGTGGTTTAGTTCTACATGACTGCCTCCACTTCAAAGCCACCATGATGAGTCCAGGCCTCTCCTCTCATACTTCTGACCAACTGGCTATGAATCAGAGGTTTTTATGACCCTCACCTCAGGTTCAGTAGTTTTCTAGAATGGCTCACAGAACTAAGGAAAACAGTTTACTGACTATTACTGATCTGTTACAAAAGATGTAACTCAGGAACAACCAAATGGAAGAGATGTATATAGGGCAAAGTATGGAAAGGGTGTATGGGACTTCAATGCTTCCTGGGGTGCGTCACTCTCCTAACAGTGTGATGTGCTCAGAAACCCAGTTCTCCAAACCCTGAAGTTTAGGACTTATTGGGTTGGCCAAAATCTCTGTATTTTTTTCAGTAAAATAAAAGACACATTTTTCATTTTTACCAATAATTTCATTGATTTGGATATTTTATGAGAAAAAGTAGATATATTTGTGCATATGCAGCACTATGTTTTTACATGTAAAGCCACAAGTAGTGACATGAAATAAGTTTTCATAATTTCTAACTGGTAGGAGATAGGAGAGAGTATTAATTGATTTCTTATTATTTAACACACTGTTGATCAGCAACTTTATACAAAGTCTAATGCAAGTGCAAACATGAGTTAACTCATGTAGCAAACTACGTCCACTCATTCATAATAATTTCCATTGCTTTCTTTTTATGATCACAAAATATATCTATACTCACAAGAGTGAATATATACACACGTGTGTGTACATCAGTATCTTATCTCTTCAAAGTGATTGGTAATATTCTTTATTAAGCTCGGTAATAAGTATATTTAAACAAATAATAAAATTAATATGCAATATTTTCTCTACCCACCAATACATTTAAAATCCTCTTAGGTCCCTCTCCAGTGACATCTCTCTTTTTTCCCTTTTTTTAACAAAATGCATGTCTGTTTAATCCAAACTGAAAGTATTACAAATTATAAACCTAGCAAGACACCTAATAGGAAGCACTCATAATAAAGAAAGCAAATATTTCCAAATAAGATACATATTCTGAAAACTCATAAAAAGCACATATGAATATAGACCTGTTACACACTTTAAAAATACAGATGTTCCAACTGGATTCCTCTCTCTACTAACCCCCATTATTGGTAGGATCTAAACATATCACACTATTTTAAGCCTCTACCTACCGCACGTGCTCTTCCATCTAATTAGAATGTGGCAGGGACACAGATATTCCAGAATAGACAGCAGCAGACAAATGTTATTCAGTGTCACTGGGGGAATGACTCATCTTTCTCAACCCCTCCTGAAGATGTGGGCTTGCTGATGCTATCTGGTTCAAGATTCAGGATAATATAATGTTTGTAAACATTCTTCTTTTTTCTTTTTTTTAACATATTTTATCCATTCTGCTATTACAGTTGTCCCACCTTTCCCCCCTTTGTCCCCCTCCAGCCAGTACCCAACTTCTTCTAGCAATGCCCCCCACCTAGTTCACATCCATATGTCATACATATAAGGTCTTTGGCTTCTCCAGTTCCCCTATTCTTCCCAACATCCCCCTGTCTATTCTGCAACAACAAATGTGTACTTTTTTCCTTCCTTTCACATCCATAAAATTCACCATTCAATCACTGCCTTCTGTCAGCTTCTCAAACAACACCAATACAAAGTTTTCTTTTCGTCATTTCAAAATGCCCACACTAATTCATTTGTTTAAAGAATTACTCTTTTACATAATATGAATTGTAATATTACCAAAAACATGCAAAAATATATTTACATACATACATATTTTTACACATATTTATTTATTTTAAAAACAATTTTAAACACACGGGTACTGGTTCCACCTGGACCAATCAGGGCTCATTATGGGTGGACAGGGAGGTAGATGCGGTAACTATATATATAGGCTTATACCGTTCACTTGCACTTGAGGCATTCAGATTTCCCCCCTCCTCATTACTATAGAAGAGGTAAGTTGACTTTCTCTCTTGTATCCTCACTATCTTTGCTATTCCTTTGCACCCTTCAAAGTTATCTATACTTTAGTCAACTTAATCATTTCCCCCTCATATAACAGTCTTATCATATCTACATCCCTATTATGACTGGCTCAGTTGCAGCTGAGGGGGTGAATAAAAGTAGGGGTTACCTTGGAGGGTATGGGTATATAGCTAGGTTCATAGGCAGTTGAAAGGGGGATTAAAGAAGAAAGATATCTCTGAAGGTGTGGTTTTTTGGCCTGGACTGGTGGTTCTGTTTTAAGAGCAGCTCAAAAACAATGTACAAAATGGGATAGAAGGAATGTCTCTCAATCAACCAACTGGAGGGGAAAGAGTAACACATACAACCAATCCAAAATACCACCAGGCAGCCCAAGTTAATGACATAACGGCCACCCTAAGAGCAACAAGCTGCAGAAATCTAGGAGACTGGAACACTGAACTCCACAAATCTCCTAACACAGAAAGGTGCTCCAAGAAGGCAAGGAATCAAAGCAGATTAATTCAAGATAAAAACAAGCAACAACAAACACCCAAAATGGGGGAAAAAAGAATCAGTCCACCACCAAAAGGAAAGGAGGAATCACCAGAAAGATCACTAAGTGAAACAGAGGCAAGCAAATGATCAGATATGATATTCAAAATAATGATGATAGAGAAGGTCAATGAGCTCAGCCAGCTCAAAGAAAACTATAAACAACTCCAAGGGAACTACAAAGAACTCCAGGGAAACCACAAGGAAATTACTGAGAGCTACACCAGCATTAAAAAAAACTTAGAAACTATCACTAAGAGCCAGGAGGAAATGAAGAATACAATTTCTGAAGTGAAGAATACAGTAGAAGGAATCAACAGGAGGCTAGAGGAAGCAGAGGACCAGATCAGCGATTTGGAGGCCAACGTAAAAACATATTCCAAGACAGTGCAAGAGAATGAAAAAAGGCTGAATAAGAATGAAGAGGTTTTAAGAGAGCTGCAGGACAACATGAAAAGCAATAATATCCATATCATAGGGATACCAGAAGGATAAGAGAAACAAGGATTGGAAAACCTGTTCAAAAAAATAATGATAGAAAATTTCCCTAACATGATGAGTGAAAATGTTAATCAAGTTCAGGAAGCAGAGAGGGTCCCAATGAAGATGAACCCAAACAGACCAACTCCAAGACACATTATAATTAAAATAGCAAATTTCAAAGATAAAGAGAGAATCCTAAAAGCATCAAGAGAGAAACAGCAAATAACATAGAAGGGGGCTCCGATAGGGCTATCAAATGATTACTCAACAGAAACAATGGAAGCCAGAAGGGAATGGCAAAAAATATTCCAAGTAATGGAAAACAAAGGCCTGCAACCAAGAACACTCTACCTAGCAAGGCTCTCATTCAAAATGGAAGGAGAAATAAGGAGTTTCCCAGACAAAAGGAGACTAAAAGAATACATCTCTACCAAAACCAGCATTGCAAGAAATGCTAAAGAGTCTGCTTTAAAAAAAATGAAATGAAGAAACAGAGAGAGACAGAGAGGAACATAGGTACAAAGTGAAAAAATGACAATAAATAAGTATCAGTCAATAATAACCTTCAATGTAAATGGATTAAATGCACCAATCAAAAGGCATAGGGTAGTTGAATGGATAAGAAAATATGATCCACATATATGCTGTCTTCAAGAGACCTACCTCAGAACAAAAGATCGACACAGATTGAAAGTGAAGGGATGGAAAAATATAAATCAAGCAAATGGAGATGGAAAAAAGCCTGGAGTAACAATACTTATTTCAGATAAAATAGATTTTACAATGAAGGCCATAAAGAGAGATAAAGAAGGACATTTCATAATACTTAAGGGAACAATTCAGCAAGAAGAAATAACTCTGGTAAACATATATGCACCCAACGTAGAAGCTCTGAAATATATAAGGAAAATCTTAGAGGACTTCAAGGAGGATATAGACAGCCACACTAATTACAGAAGATTTCCATATCCCACTATCAACAATGGACAGAACTTCCAAACAAAAAATCACCAAGGATGTTGTGGCATTGAATAACACGCTAGAGGAAATGGACCTAACTGATATATACAGAACCTTTTACCCCAAAGAAGCAAAATACACTCTTTTCAAATGTATATGGAACATTCTCTAAGATAGATCACATGGTAGGTCACAAGACAAGCCTCCGCAAATACAGGAAAATGGAAATCATACCAAGCATCTTCTCAGATCACAGTGGCTTAAAACTAGAAACCAATCTCAAAGGAAAAAAAAACACTCTAACTCATGGAGACTGAATAGCATGCTTTTAAGTAAGGAATGAGTTAACAATGAGATCCAAGATGAAATCAAAAAGTTTCTAGAAACAAATGACAATGAATACACAACAGCCCAAAACATATGGGACACAGCAAAGGCAGTCCTCAGAGGGAAACTCATAGCAATATAGACCTACCTAAAAAGGTCAGAAGAAGCTTATACAAACAACCTAACCATAAAGCTGCAAGAACTAGAGGAGCAACAACAACAACAAGAAAAAATCCCAGAGCAAGTAGAAGGAAGGAAATCATCACAATCAGAGCAGAATTAAATAACTACAATTCAAAGAGTCAACAAGTCCAGGAGCCAGTTCTTTGAAACAAAATTGACAATCCTTTATCCAGACTCATCAAGAAAAAGAGAGAGAGGACCCAAATAAACAGAATCAGAATTGACAGATACTTCAGAAATACGTAGGATTGTAAGAAATTATTACAAACAACTATATGACAAGAAATATGACAACCTGGGTGACATGGACATATTTATGGAAATGTATATTCTGCCAAAACTGAATCCAGAAGAAGCAGAAAGCCAGAATAGGCCAATAATAACTAGTGAAATTGAAGAAGTTATCCAAAATCTCCTAAAGCACAAGAGCCTCGGACCAGATGGCTACACAGCTGAATTCTATAAAACATTTAGAAAAGGACCAACTCCTATCCTTCTCAACCTATTCCAAAAAATCCAAGAAGAGGGAAGACTCCCAAACTCTTTCTATGAGTTCTAATATTATTCTAATCCCAAAACCAGGTCAAGACACAACTAAGAAAGAAAACTATAGGCCAATATCTCTGATGAACATAGATGCTAAGATTCTCAACAAAATATTGGCCAACCAGATCCAGCAATGCATTAAAAAGATCATACGCCATAACCAAGTGGGTTTCATCCCAGGGATGCAAGGATGGTGCAACATTTGCAAATCAATAAATGTAATACACCACATCAACAAATTGAAAGATAAAAACCATATGATCATATTAATAGATGCTAAAAAAGCATTTGACAAAGTACGGCAACCATTTATGATAAAAACACTCAGCAAAATGGGAATAGAGGGAGCATACCTCAACATCATAAAGGCCATGTAGGAGAAACCTGAAGCCAACATCATACTCATTGGGCAAAAACTAAAAGCTTTCCACCTAAGATAAGGAATAAGACAAGGCTGTTTACTTTCTCCACTTCTGTTCAACATCATTTTGTAAGTTCTAGCCACAGCTATCAGAGAAGAAAAAAGAATCAAAGGTATCCAAATTGGAAAGGAGGAAGTCAAACTGTCATTATTTGCAGATGATATGATAATGTACATACAAATCCGATAGGTTCCACCAAAAACTTAACCTAATAGGCAAAGTTAGCAAAATAGCTGGATATAAAGTCAATATACAGAAATCAAAAGCATTTTTGTATACCAATAATGAAACATCAGAGATAGGAGTGAGAAAACAAATCCCATTTACCATACCAACAAGAAAAAGAAAGTACTTAGGAATAAACTTAACCAAGGAGGTAAAAGACCTGTGCTCAGAAAACTACAGAACATTGAAGAAAGAAATTAAGGAAGATAGAAATAAATGGAAGCATATACCATGCTCATGGATGGGAAGAATTAACATTATTAAAATGTCCATATTATCCAAAGAATCTATAGATTCAACGCAATCTCAATTAAAATACCAATGACATCCTTCACAGATCTAGAAAAAAATACTTCAAAAACTTATTTGGAGCCCAAAACGGCCACAAATAGCTACAGTAATCTTGAGAAAGAAGAATAAGGTAAGAGGAATCACAATACCGGACATCAAACTATAGCACAAGGCTACTGCAATCAAAACAGTCTGGTACTGGCATAAGAATAGACATAGATCAATGGAACAGAGTACAGAGCCCAGAAGTAAACCCAGGACTCTATGGTCAATTAATATTCCACAAAGAGGGAAGGAACATAAAATAGAGTAAAAACAGTCTCTTCAACAAATGGTGTTGGGAGAACTGGACAGCAACATGCAAAAAGATAAAACTAGACCACCAACTTACACCATACACCAGAATAAACTCAACAGGGATAAAGCAGTGCTACCATAAAGGTTCTGGAGAAAAATATAGGCAGTAAAATTTTAGATATCCTACACAGAAATATGTTTACTGATACTCCACCAAGGGCAAAGGAAATGAACAAATAAACAAATGGGACTCTATCAAATTGAAGTTTCTCTTCAGCTAAAGCAAACACCAACAAAATTCAAAGGGAACCAACTGTATTGGAAAACATATTTGCCAATGATACCTCAGACAAGGGTTTGATATTGAAAATATATAAAGAAGTAATGCAGCTCAACACCAGGGAGACAGCAGACAGCCCAATTAAAAAATGGGCAAAGGACCTGAACAGAAAACTCACTGAGGGAGACATACAAAGGGCACAAAGGCGTATGAAAGAATGCTCAACAATACGAGCCATCAGAGATGCAAATTTAAACCACAATAACATACCACCTCACACCTGTCAGAATGGTAATAATCAACAAATCAACAAACAACAAGTGTTGGCAAGGATTTGGGGAAAAGGGAACCCTGGTGCACTGTTGGTGGGAATATAGGCTGGTACAGCCACTATGGAAGAGTATGGAGTATCCTTAAAAAACTAAAAATGGAACTGTCCTTACTTAGATCCAGCAATTCCACTACTAGGACTATACCCAAAGAACCCTGAAACATCAATTCAGAAGAACCTATGTACCCTTATGTTCATAGGAGCGCTATTTACAATAATAGCCAAGTGCTAGAAACAGCCTAAGTGCCCATCAGTGGATGATCGGATCAAAAACTTTGGTACATTTACACAAGGGAATACACAGGAGAAAGAAAGAAGTAACTCCTATCCTTTGGTAGGATGGAACTATAAAGTATTATGCTTAGTGAAATAAGCCAGTCAGTGAAACACAAATACCATATGATCTCACCCATTACAGGACAATAATGAACAAAACAAACAAATAAGCAAAACAGAACCAGATACATGAATACAATGAATAGACCTCCAGTGGGCAGAGGGGAGCAGGGAGGTAGGAGGGGAGAGGAGGAGGCAAAGAAGGGGAACAGTTTAGTCAAGGAACTAGTATGGAAGAAACATGGACGTGGACAAGTGGGATTGACTTTAGGGGAAGTGGGTGGGTGGGGAAGGGGGCACAGGGAAGGAAAAAGGGGATGGATGTAATAAAACAACAATAAAATTAAATTTTAAAAAATTTTATTATTTTTAGAGAGAGAGGGGAAGGGAGAGAGGCAGAGAGGGAGAGAGACATCAATGTATGGTTGTCTTTCACCTGCCTCCAGTTATGGACCTGGCTGGAGACCTGGCTTGCAACCTGGTTATGTGCTCTGGCTGGGAATCAAATCAGTGACCTTTGGGTTCGCAGGCCAGCGCCTTATTCAATGTGCCACTAGCCAGGGCTGGTATTTTTACACATATTAAAATTCCATACTGGATTTTGAAGAGTTGATACAAACAACTTTAAATATGCCAATAGTTTATATAATTATTACATGTTAAATGATAGTATTTTAAACATATTAAAGCAAATTAAGCAGTTTTTTCTTCTTTAATACTTACTTTACTCTGTAATGCTATTTTTGTGAAATATATCACAGAAATGGTGTATTGCAGAACTCACTTTTGTGAAAGTTGTCCTAGAGACAGTGCCAAATCCATAGTAACAAATGAATTTGGTTTTTGAGTCAGATCCTCCCCCTCCAATAATACAACTCAACTTCATTTTAAGCTATAAGAACTACAACTTATTCTTTATGGAGTTTTCCATCTGAAATAGTGGATTGAATTATTATTATTATTTTTTTGGCTGTGCAATGGTCTTACTTCTTTCAATGCCCTCTGTTTTTCCTTTACATGTGTTTTACAAGGTGAAGCCTTCAGAAATAATGGAAATAATGGCACTTGCAGTACTCAGCTGGTCCCCAGAGTAGAAATTATTGTCTACTAAGTTGAGGTAAAAAACAAAAATCCCTATGATTTAAATAATTTTGTAGAATAATATTCTAGCTGTTTTTTGAACTTGTGATTGACTTCCTATGTGTACCTAAACTAACCCCTGAACTATTTAATAGTCTGTTGAGGTAGAGATTACGTATGTTCACATTTCAATAATAAAGTTTACTATAGCATTAATTCCTTTTCCCAAGCATCCCCAGTTTGGGGACCTTCATAACTGGAAATGTATATTTCCATAATCTCCTTGAAAGGAATCTCATCTAAGTTACATGCTAATCTGAGAATATATATTGCCTATCTACACGAATCATATAGTTTAGTAGTTTGCAACTTCCATTCAAGTTGGTCTTCATTCTCAGCAATTTTCTAACCTAAAGATGGACTGATTTCACAACACACCAATGACCAGTTGGTTGCTATTTAAAATATAAGTTGCCAACAAAATCTATATATTACACACTTACAAATAAGCACATATTTTGTAACAGTGAATAAGAAAGATAGCATGTCTTCTACGTAATATACATCCACATTTTCTTACTTTTTTCTTCTTCCTTAACTGCATTCAATTTTTCTTAGTTAATTGCAAGTAACATGATTTTCCCATATTGTGAAATAATTCCAATTAAGAAAAACTTAACCTGCAGTAATGCAGATACAAGTAATATACAAAATTA
>PVIW01016703.1:0-15905 GCA_004026585.1 Noctilio leporinus | reverse complement strand
CCAGGTAGGCTGGGCCTTCCGCAGCCTGGCTGGGTTTTAGGGCTGCCGATGTTCTGGAGCCTGGCAGAGTTTCCTGCTCAGGACAGCCCCCAGCACTTCTGCAAGGCAGCCCGCAACTTTGCCGGTCCCTGTGACGACTGGCCCCACCCCTGCAGTTCCGGGAGGAGGCCGGGCCTGTCAGTCAACACTGTCCGGGGTCTGCCTACACTGTCCCGCCCTTCCGGGGCGAGCACCCCGCCTCCAAGCCAATCAGCTCTCCGCAGAGTCTTTACGCGGCCTCTGTGATGAGCCCCTCCCAGGCGTGGGCGGCACAGCCTTTGTCTCCGGCAATGGCGGGTCTCCCGCCACAAGTTCCCGGCTTGCCGGCTCTCCGGCTGGCCTTTTAGATTTTCCCGCGGAGTCTGGGGGCCTGCGCGGCCGCGCCGGGCTGGGCCTCCCCCCTTGCAGGGGCCTCTAGCTGCTGTTTCCCCAGCGGCCCAGCAGCTCCGTTTTTGGGCCCTCTTGCTGCCCCAGCTGGTGCACTTCCCGCTGCCCCGCTCCGGCTTCCCGCAGGACTCTTCTCCTCCACCTCTAGCCGCGCGCGCCGCGAAACCTCCTCTCCCCGCTGCCGGGGTGAGTCTCTCACACAGTCCCTCCCCTGCAAGAGTTCAATTCCGCGTTCCCTACTGCGTTTGCCCTCGCTGCCCGCACTTCACTGCTGAGACTTCCAGTCGCCAGGGAGCCCGAAACTGGCCCCAGTCAAACGCGCCCCTCTGGGCAGAGCCGCCCCTGCCCAGAGCCGACCTCGGCCCGCCGGCCGGTCGGTCGGGAATGCCTCACCTACTGTCCCGCTGGCCTCCTCTGCCTCTGGGCTCTGCTCCCCTGTGTCCAGATGCTGTCCGTTCCAATCCCTAGGGTCCTGAAGACGTCTCACGCTCCTTATCCTGTCCTCTAGCTGCTTTGGTACTTGAGAACACCATCAGCACTGCTCTCTACTCTGTGGCCATCTTCCCTCCTAGATTTACATTATTTTATAATACCTGATATCATGTTACCTCCCTAGGTCTATTTTAGATGGGCCTTCAATTTCAGAGACTTTAAGGTTCAAGAATCCTTTGGGGAAAGGGATAGAAAGAACTGGTATAGTGAACAGCCATGGAACAAGTTTCATTTCTTTCCTCTGCTGTAGATAAAGCCTGATACCTCCATTCTACTCCTACTTCCTGGTGCAAAAATTCAGATGCTAGTACCTCAGCTTTGTCTGACTCCTATTAGCAGAAACAAAACTGACATGCTTGTTTCTCCGTTTGTTCTATGTGCTGTGTCAGTGTTGAAACTTGTGCATCTCAAAACTATATTGAATCCAAATACTTCAAATAAATTTTACTCTCAATGGTACTACACTATTTCCTCATTTCTAGATTGAGAATGACAAAATTTCAACTTCTTGAAGTCAAAATCTTTTCTTGGAAGTTTAGAAAGGGAAATGGTGGGTCTAAATGTACCTCTAAATCTTTCTTTACTCCATTCCCATCACTGCTATATCTAGCAGTTATCCTTTGAAAATTTCAGCAGATAAATGTATCCCTGTTTTTCAACATTAATACAAGGTTTCCCCTAATCATATATTCCTTTGGTCATTAAGTGGGAATTTGAGCAGAAGGAACACTAGATGCCAATTATAGAGAAAAACCAACAACAAGAGATGCAGATTCCCTCAATTAATTGTGTTTAATTCATAAATGTATGTATATTAAAAAGTGTCTTATAATAATGTTTTCCAGTTGTTACAATAAAATACCACTCCTTTTCCTGGCTAATGCGAATTCCTCCAATTATCTTATGCTAAGGGTTTGATTCCCTTTCTGTATTTTCAGAAACCTTTCACTGTCAGTTATCTCCTCTTACTCTCAACTACAGGGTGATTCCCACTGTCTTTTAAATAGTTTCCAATCTCTTCTGTTAAAAAATAAACAAAAATCAAATTATAAACCAATATTTCCAGATGCTCCATTTACCTCTGGCTATTTCTCTATTTTCTATTTCAGTACTTATAGTTTCATCTGGAGACTCCCTCAAGTCAACCTATAATTTTATTTCACAATTGGAGAGAAGTTTAATGTTCTGCTGAGCTACTGCACTAACACCAATGAAAAATGAGTGAATAAACATGTTCAATGGCTGCTATCAGTTCCACTCACCTGTGGGTGAAGGGGAAAAAAGCCAGATAACAGAAGTGTGGTGGCTGATTGAAAATGGGAAACAAATCACCACCTGAATGTCAAATACAGGGATGGTGTCACCAGAACACATTCTCCAGCTTTTACAGGTTTAACTCGGGTCAAGCAAGCTGCATTTTGCCCAGCTGTTCCTGGTGATAATCATCCTTGTATGTGGCATTCCAATGGTGAATATTCTTGGTAATAAGACAAGTGAGCATAAAATAACTTTTGTCATGTAAAATCTCACATACATAAAATTCAGTGAAAAAAATGATATTGCTCCTAGTACGCCCTCTTATGTGTTACAAGAATATTTTATGGCTAATTTTATTATAGAAGAACTTCATTCCTAGGATACCTATCAATGGATAAATCAGTACATTTAATTATATTTTGAACAGTATATATGATTCTTTTCTGTTCTATCAGTTAATACTTACTTTCTTATTAAATTCACTATTATTATGATATAACAACCAAACAATTACACGTATAATGTATATTATAAAACACACTTTTAACTGGTTGAGTTAGATTGCTAGGGCAATCTAAAAGCTAGGATTATGATATAATATAAACTTCATGGTGTCAGTGATATTTAGTCATTTTGGTTAGAAAAAGTTTTTTTGTTTTTGTTTTTTAACTTCTGCATCTTTTTATTTGAAGTAATGTAACTAGAGGAACAATCTGAAAGAACATGTTGGCTTAGGCTGAGAAGTATTATGGAAAAACCACTTATTAAAAGAACATTTTTCCCCACAGATATGTTCCAAAGGTATTACCTATCAACACAAAGGTAAGCTGAGAGGTTTTTCACGAAGAACTTATTCCATTTTGCTAATGGTCTCCAACAGTAACTCAGAGGAACACAATTGCTCTTTTAACCTCAAGATAAAGGAATCTGTTTTTATAAAATATTTAATTCTCTATTTTTCCTCAAAACTTTTCCTATTACAAAAGCAATATATGTGTATGTATGTATGTATGTATTTACTGCATACTTTCTAAACATGTTACTAGTGCTTATAAAATATAATGCTGACTAAAAGCATCTATTGAAAACCATTTCTTTTTCATTTTAGAATCTCATTCTCTAACCAGAGAATGCAATTACTCTCCACATTCCAGGCATGCTGAAACAAAGTAAATGACAGTATTATGTATATATGTTATCCACTTGACTTATTTCCTTACTCTTCATTCTCTGAAATTATAAAAGTAGAGAATAAAAATCATAAAAAATATTCAGTATACTTTACTTTGTGTGATTTTAATGTGCAGATAGAAGAGCAAGAACAAAGTGATTAAATTGTAGCAATACATTTAATTATTTCCAATAGCCAGCATATTTGGGAAAGATAGATCAGATTAAAATAGTAAGCCCCAAGACTTTGGGGATAAATGCTTTACTTCTAACATTGTTCTGAGAAACATATCAGACAAGGATTTGGATCAATGGTCCTTAATTTGGGTTATAGCATAATACCCTCCAAAATTTTGATAAAAGCTATGGAAATTTCATTATTAAAAATATGCTTGTGCAAATAACCTAAACTTTATCATAATTCAAAAGGCTTTAAGTATTCTTGAAATCTTTCAATGTATTTTGGTTTAAGAAAACTTCATCTAAAATATCTCCATTATTGTACCTAAAATTAATTATTCAAGACTGGAACAATAAATCCCCAGAATAAATGGTCCATGAACTTGCCCTTCCATTGGATTGAATGAATCAAATTGAATCTAATAAAATCAAATCAGCTATCAGAGGGGAGTGGGCTTGGGACCTGGGTGAAAAAAAGTGAAGGGAATGAGCAAAGAAAAAAAACCATCATAGACACAGACAATGTTGTGGTGATTACCAGAGGGAAAGGGGGTGAGGGAGGTGGAATAGGGTAATTGTGGCATAAATGGTGATGGAAGGAAGCTTGACTTGGTGTGGTGAATGCACAATAAACTATACAGAGGAAGTATTATAGAATTATACACCTGAAACCTATGTAATTTTATTAACCAATAAATTCAATTAAAAATATTAAAGTCACTGCTCTATAAAGCACATAAAAAATTGAATCAAATGAAATTGAATTGAGAAAACAGCACAGAACTGGTGGTTGATGGAAACCTTGAGCTTATGTCCTAGGTAGATATGTAACCCTAAGTAAATTACTTCATCACTTTGTTGTTCATTCTATGGATGAAAAATGAAGCACCTGATATTCTAGATCCATAGTTTTCAAACCTGGGTGCTGTTTAGCAGTCACCAAATGAGGTGATAAAAATAATACAATTTCCTAACACCCAACAACTCCCTAACTATCATGATCTGTACCCTAGGATAGAGCTCTGGAACCTGTATTCTCTTCTAGGTGTTTATGTGGTGAAGTTAAACTCTAGATATGTAAACCCCAATGTTTCTATCATCCTTAAAATATTTTTTGGCAGTTACCTTTTTACATGTCATGTTAGTCATGTAAAATATAATTCTGGTCACAGAAAATTCAGAAACCCCAAAGCATTTGTGGTATATTTCACATATGGCAACACCTCTGCTCTTATTCTTTTAAGATATAATTTTTTTAATTAAAAAAATTAAAGACTATTATTTTTAGAGAGAGGGGAAGGGAGAGAGGCAGAGAGGGAGGGAGTCATCAATGTATGGTTGCCTTTCACCTGCCTTCAGCTACGGATCTGGCTGGAGATGTGGCTTGCCACCTGGTTATGTGCCCTGGCTGGGGAATCGAACCAGCAACATTTGGGTTCGCAGGTGGGGGCTTAAGATAAAATTTTATAAAATGATTTTATTATCTTCCTCTTAATTACATTCCCCCATAATATATGTGTATATAAAAACCTATTCATGAAAAAAAAGAAAAATTAAAATTCAGAGTGGGAGAGAGAATTGCCATTCACAACTCTTAAGATAATGTGTTATTTACTGAAACAATTATTATACCTATAGTATTAAGTTTTACAAATTTTCTAGACCAGAGCTAATTGAAAAAACAGAAGTAATTGGAAAAGCCTTCCCTACCACCAACTGATCCTTTCCAATAATTTCACCTACACATCTCTTTCATTTGCTTTAGTTTGTTTTCATCTCTTTCGTTTGAACTATCATTATCACTTAACATTAGGCTTTCTTGAGGAAACCTGTATCTTTTTTGTTAACTGTAGAGTTTATTTCAAGAAGGCAGTGTTTTTTGTTTGTTTGTTTGTTTAGCAATATTTTATAATCACCTCTTGCTCTTCAATGTTCCTGACCAATTTAACCTTTGTTTAATTTGTTAACATTTAGGCTATTAAGTATTATTACAAAAGGGATTTCATGAACAGGGTGATCCATCATGTGGGCACTCCCAAGACCCATGCTGTTCCTCTTACAAGGTCAAGTGCTCCCATGCTGCCCATGACCACCTAAGGAAATCTCTGCTACTCACACTAGGGTTTGGGGCCTAGAGCTCCACAGGTGAGAAGCAGCAAAACTGCAAATAGGAACTGTGATGTAAACTATCTCCCCTTGTGATCTCTAATTCTATGTTAGATTTTAAAGATATTATTCATTTTCTTGTTCTTTGCCATAGTAATTAGTATATGGCAGAGAATAAGAAACTATATAAAAACTAGTGCTGTACCACTGTTTTGACAGTTCTAGAAAATTATTATTTTATTCCAGACCTTCTTATTAATTATCCTTAAACTTTGAGAAAATGTATTGAGCATGTTTTTTCATGGGACTTAGTGTTAAACCCTCAGAATTAAAATATACATCTGTAGAGAAATTGTGCATGATATTTAATATAGACTATTCAGAAATGTATATAAAAGGAGATAGAACTACATCTATGTAGATGTATCTTTCTATGCATATCTACAGAAATATATAGCTATAACTCTGAGAAGCATGGCTCAGTTGGTTGGGCATTGTCTTGTAAAGCAAGAGGTTGCTGGTTTGATTCCTGGTAAGGGCACATGCCTAGGCTGCAGGTTTGGTCTCTGGTTGAGGCTTGTATAAGAGGCAACAAACTGATATTTCTCCCTCGCACTTATGTTTCTCTCCCTTTCTTTCTCCTACCCTTCCTCTCTCTAAAAGTAAATAAAATTTACAACATCTATAAATATAGATGTAGAGAGAGTTTAAAAGTTGAATGGATTTTACCTATAAAACAAGATAACAAAAGCTTCTTTGATTTGTAACCTTGCACTCATAAATAATGAATAAAATATTTAATTATGCAGATTACATTTGATCCCTAATATTGAATTCTAATAAATTTCAGGTTAAGGAAAATCTTGGGGTCTTGCCTAAGAAGTTGCTGTTGTCTATGTATTTATGGTAACCACATCTTCAAATAGTTTTACCTAATTCTTGCAAAGATGAGGAGTTATGTTTTCTTTATGCTCTTTTGAAAGTAAGATACTTAGCATGGGAAAAGGATATAAGATCCTTGAGAGTACCTTTGAGCCAATGATGATCAGTTGGAAACAAAACTTTGAGTGATGGTGATTAACATGTGAGAAATAAGATTTTTCTGTCCAATAAGAAAAATCATATAGAAGGTAACATCAATCAATCCATGAGGTACCAATTGATTTTTCACAAGGCAGCTTCTATAATGTGGAAATGAATAATTAAAAAACAAACTGATATCAAAAAAGAAAATTCAGGTAAATGTTTTAAGATTTTTTGGGTAAATACCCAAAGGAACCATTGCTCAGTCATACAGTAACTCTATTTTTAATTTTTTGAGGAACCTCCATATTGTTTTCCATAGTGGCTGTTCCAGTTTACTGCCCCACCAGCAATGAACGAAGGGTCCTTTTTCTCCAATTCTCTCCAGCACTTGTTATTACGTGTCTTGTTGATAATAACCATTCTAAGAGGTGTGAAATGATATGTCATTGTAGTGTTAATGTGCATTTTTCTAACAGCTAGTGAAGTTGAGCATCTTTTCATATGTCTATTGGTCAGTTGTATGTCTTATTGGAAAAGTGTCTGTTCAGGTCCTCTATTTTTTAATTGGATTGTTTGCTTTTTGGTTATTAAGCTATATGTGTTATTTATATATTTCAGATACTAACCCCTTATTTAGAGGTAAGTTATGTAAATATCTTTTCCTATTAGGCTAATTGCCTTTTTGTTTTGCTGATAATTTCTTTTGCTGAGCAGAAGCATTTTAGTTTGATACAGTTGCATTCATTAATTTTTGCCCTTGGGGTGAAATTCATAAAATCCTCTCAGAGACAAAGGTCCATAAGGTTAGTATCTATATTTTCTTCTATGTAAGTTACTGTTTCAGGTTTTATGTTTAGGTCTTTGATCTTTTTCAGTTATTTTTTGTATATGGTGACAAATAGCCATTTTGTTTCATTCTTTTGCATGTGGCTTTCCAATTTTCCCAGCATTGTTTATTGAAAAAAATGTATCCATTGTATATATACCCCTATGTTCACTGCAGCATTATTCACAGTGGCCAAGACTTAAAAACAACCCAAAAATTCCTCAATAGATGATTGGATAAAGAAAATACATATATACAATGGAATACTTATGGTATAATAGAAGATAAAATAGTGCTATTTGCAACAACATGAGTAGATCCTGAGAATATCATAGTAAGCAAAAGAAGCTAGAAAAAGTCAGGAACCATATGATTTCACTCATATGTAGTATATAAAATTAAAAGCAAAAAATGAACAAATGATAAAAAATACTCATATACACAGATAAAACCAGTATGGCGGTTACCAGAAGGTAAAGGATGGTGGAGGTAGTAAAGAGGGTCAAGTACTTGGTGATAGAAGGAGAGTTGACCTTGGGTAGTAAACACACAATGCAATGTACAGATGATGGATTGTAAAGTTGTAAACTTGAAACATATATCATTTTATTAACCTATATCACTTGAATAGATTTAATTGTTAAGAAAAGGAAAAAAAGAAAGAAAACTCAGGACTCATTTCTTGTCAGGACCCTCTTAGAACTATTTTTTTTCATTATACATCTGTGTCTAAAATCATATTTTACTATATTAGTAATGTGTTATATAATAATGACTAAGCTGTCAAGGAAATTTTATTAAACATCATCTACTTAACATGATACTGGAATGGGTGATAGATTTAAGAATCATATCTATTAAAAATCATTAAACTTTTAATTGGAGAGTCTATAAAAGGTAGTAGCTCAAAAATCTAGATTGTTTAGATATCCGGAATGATATATACTTTGATGATATAATTTTATCTGCCTGTGAATTAAATTTTGTTGATGAACCATCTTTAGGTTATCTTGGTACCTTTACATATAATTTCTCTACAGTTAAATAATAAATAATCTGAGCCTTGACTGGTGTGTCTCAGTGGATTGGTGCTGGCCTGCGAACCAAAGGGTTGCTGGTTCAATTCCCCAGCCAGGGGACATAACCAGGTTGCAAGCCAGGTCTCCAGCCAGGTCTGTAGCTGGAGGCAAGTGAAAGGCAACCATACATTGATGTTTCTCTCCTTCTCTCCCTTTCTTCCTTCCTCCCTGTCCTTCTTTCTCAAATTAATAAATAAAATCTTTTTTAAAAAATCTGAAACTGAATTTTACATTATTCTTAGAAAAAGCATAAGTTCATTACCAAAGCTTCCCATAGTTAAATGTCTTAAGTCTTGTTGCAAAATAATTTGCAAAAAAAAAAAAAAAAAGACACTTTCTAAAAATGCAAATTGTCTCATTTTGAGTTTAATCTTGTAAATTGCTTCAGAAGTGAATAAGGATCTCTCTAATCTACGGAATTAGGTGGAACAAGACACTTAAACCCACCTTCTTAGAGAGTGACTTTTACTTGCATAAATAAACTATAGTGAGATGAGCAAACTTAAGATAGCATTAATAGCTTCACTATTTTTTATGTAAGAATGTTAATACATACTTTTTACTAAGGGATCCCAGAGCAAATTTTTACAAAGGAAAAGCTATTTTCCCAGGTCCTATGCCAAAAACTATTCCTTCCCAATTAAAGTGATGAAATTAAAAGTGAGGGATAATTTTTTATATCAAATAAATGTAAACTGCTGATTGTAGAACAACAAGAAACAACTACCAATTGAAAATTTTGTGCAATAGATCATTGTTTTATACAGCAATAAAAATGCTATAAATACCCTTTAACAAGTGATAAGATCTTACTCTATCACAGTCATTCTCAATGTACTTGATGATATACATTCATAAAATTACAAGACTCAAGAGCTTTTCACCACTGCCAGCTCTCAGAATATAAACCAAATTCTGCAATATAGAAATGAATACAAAACTGAAGAACTCTATAACATCATTCTTAAATTGCAGAGAGCCAAGTTAAATGCCTTTATATCCTTGATGTTTATATACATGCATTATAAAATTTTCAAAAGCAAAGTCCTTAACTTGTATATTCACATATTATCCAAAGTGTGCAGCAAAATATTTTGCATGTAATAGTCAATTACTACATATTGATTTACTAAGGTAAATTCTGCCCATGCCTGACTGATGATAAAAGGTGCAGCAAAACAAAGTTAGTTGCTTTTCTTTTCTTTTTGCTCAAGCTAAACATTATAGCAATGTTATTAGAAGTATTCGGCCATATTCAATATACAATATCATACTAGAACTTGTAACTTGTACAAATGAAAAGAATTTATCATATATATGTGGTTGAATTGTGTCTTCCAAAAAGATAGGGAAATCCAGACTCCCAGTGTGCATATTTAAAAAAAAGTAAGCTAGATCATTTAGGGTATCATTACACACATTCCTTTAACCATTATGTTTACATTGGCTTGAACCTTAATTTTCTACTTCATATTATCTAGTTCTTTTATTATTACTTTCCCTCAATCTTCTATTATCTCCAAAATTACATATATAATTCAACAATCTGGATACATTTTACTTAACCTACATGTTTGCTGTGTTTTCTACAATACTAGAAATTAAGCTTCTTTGAAAACAGTCTCTGGTATGCAGTTTAATATACAGAATATTTTTGAAGGATCCTCATGATCAACCATTTACAGAAGAAAGTAAAAGGAAGCA
Organism: Noctilio leporinus; assembly: GCA_004026585.1. Classification (NCBI taxonomy): domain Eukaryota; kingdom Metazoa; phylum Chordata; class Mammalia; order Chiroptera; family Noctilionidae; genus Noctilio; species Noctilio leporinus. The sequence goes on along the minus strand of PVIW01016703.1, from coordinate 5,639 downwards.
AGAATTGATCAGAGGGAGAAGTTAAGCAGAAATTCAAGACCGCAGCAGCCCCTTATTAATCCATGGAACTGACTTTCAACATTGTGTTAAACTGGATTACAATGGCTGGCCTTTGTACTCCTGCATGATTAGTCACTGGGCGTGGGCCACCCCCAGGTGTGCAGGAGCATAACCTTCTGCCAGGGGTTCTCTGCAACTGAGTCAATCACTGGAGAAGCCTGACAATTTAAAGCTGCCAAGGAACAGTATCCCCAGCAGTGGAAGCAGCAAGTCCTTCACTGAAAACAACAGGGCAGGGACAACAGTGTGCAGTGTTTGCTGGGGTAAGGTCTAAATGGTAATGGGAAAAGTACAATAAAGATTAAATAAATAATAAAAAATAACATGGGTATTGAATTACAGTGTTCACTACATGGAAGAATGACTATCCTCATGAGTTTATCTTACCTTCAAAGTATTTGTTAAATTGAAATCATTTTATTTATGAGATGAGAGATATTGTGTTCAAGAGTTTTGCAGCTGAATGATTATTTCTTAAAGAAAATAATTACTGACTAATTTAGATTTTTAGCTTTTAGATAACCAATCTATTCATGTGTTGACCTTGCTAAAGGCAAGGTTCACCTGTACATCTAAACACCCTCTGAAATTTTGAATACGAAATGATTTCCCACACCGATGGATGCTGACCTGACCTTTCAAACATTAAAAAAGGACCATAAAGTAGACTTAGAGCAAATTCTAAAGAGCACTCCTTGTTATCTTGTCACTGATCACCTCTTACTGCTACCACCCAAGGGAATTTAAGTCAGGACTTTAAAACAAAATTACTCTAAATGTCAGATCCTTGATGTCATAAACTTTATCTGTTTTATTTGTCCTAAAATATTTTCAGCCAATTCCTCTACACTTCAGCCTGGAGAGCCCATACCACAGATAGGGGTTTTGTAGGTTCACAATTCTGCTGGCTTAAGCTCTCTAGGTATTGCTTACTTTGTTCATTAAGCTCTTAATTTGAAATCTGATTCTTCCCAAGGTCTTTGTCCATGTATTTGGCCACAAACCATTTAACTCCTTCAATTTTCCTTTGGGATCCATCTCATCCCTAAGCCAACCTATTTCTGCTTCAGCTCTTACACTTTATTGCTAGAGAATTAAGTTCTTATCCACCCCCCTCCCCCGCCCCTTTTAATCATGTAATTATCTCTGAGCTAGTTTCTTTCTGTGGCTCTCAATCACTTCTCCCTTATCATCACTAAGCTCTTTAATATTTTATAAATTCTTTCTACTCACTGATAAAATTTGCTCAATCTTTTGACATAAATTTTACGTATTTATTTTCTTATAATGACATGCTTTCCAATGCCCAGGTTTAAATTTCTCTATCAATACTATGAAGTTTCTACCAGTAGGGAGATAGAGGGTACCTATGGCTTCAACAGAACCAAAGGGCTATTTAAGATAAATTTTCACAGGAAATATATATATGAGTCGTAAGTGTTAAAATAGGTCTTTATGTCAACTCACCATTTTTTTAATTGAAAATCTGCTTTGCTTGGCTCTTAGGTTTCTTGTTGCTTTTTGCAGGGATTTATAGGTCCTGGGCTGATAGGTTTATTATTTACTCAGCAGACAAACAATATTTTGTTAACATAAATAGTCATTCTGAAAGCCAGTGTGCATTTTGATTATGTTGGTCACAGCTAGGAAGATCTATTTTAAATTCACTATTATTTTGCAGAACAGATATATGTTAATAGCCATAATAGTGAGTAAAATAGAATTATGATCAGAAAATAGCCCTATTGGTTCTTTTTAAGTGTAATGATTTCTCTAGTGACTTATTATACCCAAGGTAACTAGACATTTTCTAGTCTGTTTTTGACTAATTAATATTATTAAACAAAAACTTTTTCGGCTAAAACTTTTCTGAAACAAAGAGTTTATTGAGCCACATGCTAGCCAGAAAAAAGGACCAGATCCTGGGACATAGGTTTTAAAACCCCAGCAGCATGTCTAGATGGAAAAGATGCACATGCCTACTGTCCTAAAGCTGATGGGGCTCTTTTAGAAATGTAACATATCTTTAAATGTATGTTGAAAGAATTTACATTGACTATGGATAAGTGGGTAGGAAAAAATTAAGCAGAGGAGGTTGTAGGATTCATGGTAAAGTATATGGTTGTCTAACCACTATGCTGTACACCTGAGACTAATACAATTTTGAATATAAACTATAATTAACAACTAAGTTAAAAGATTACTGCATTTGATTGGTTATAGGCAACAGTATGAAAAATTCAAGCATATGCAGGATGCAGTGGCATCTGATGCTATTTCCTTGAAGGTAGCAGCCTGGAAATTGATTCAAATATCCAATATACATTCAGGAATGTGAGCTGGAAACTGGCTAATTACCCTTGTAGTTTTCTCCCACTCTCCAACCTGCTCTAATTATTTAGGATATTTCAGAACTTTTCTTTTGTCACTAAAATTTGAGAAGTAGTTTTATGAAATGAATTCAACAAAATTGAAGGACACAAGACTAACATGAAAAATTCAGTTATTATCACGATATATTAGCAATGAATAGTCCAAAAAATGTTTTGAAGAAAAAATTGTATTTATAATAATATAAAAAAGAATGAAATACTTAGAAACACATTAAAGCATGAGATATATGACTAGTACATTGCAATCTATAAAAACATTGCTAAAAATAATTGCTAACAAATCTTAAAGAAGACCTCGATAATCACATGTTCGTTCATGAGTTAGAAGACCCAATATTTTTTAAATGGAATTATTTTACCAAAGAAGCACACAAATTAATGCAATGCCTATCAAAATGTAAATGACCTTTCAAAAAATGGAAGAACTGACCCTAAAATTCATATATAGAATTACAAGAAACCACAAATGGCCAACGCAGTTTTGGAAAAGAACTAAGGAGAAGCATTCATGCTTCTTCATTACAAAACTTACTACAAAGCTACATAATTAAGAGTATGGTATTGACATAAGGACACACATAGAGATCAATGGAATAAAACAGACTCTAGCAGAAGCTAATACTGCTATCCAATTGAAAATATTATTGTCCTTTAAAAAAGTGGTGCTAGGGCACTAGGATTTCCACATGCAAAGGAATGAAATTAGACCTTTGTATACCACATATAAAAATTAATTCAGGGCCCTGGTGGATGGCACAGTGGATAAGACCCTGGCCTGCAAACCCAAAGGTTGCTGGTTTGATTCCCCAGCCAGAGCACATAACCAGGTTGCAAGCCAGGTCTCCAGCCAGATCTGTAGCTGGAAGAAGGTAAAAGGCAACCATACATGGATGTCTCTTTCCTCCTCTGCCTCTCTCCCTTCCCTTCTCTCTAAAAAGAATAAATAAAATATTAAAGATAATTAATTAAAAATAGAACAAAGACCTAAAAGTCAGAGCTAAAACTATAAAGGTCTTAAAATAGAAGTAAATCTTCATATTCTTGGATTTGTTATGGTATCTTTGATATTATGCTAAAAAGAAAAAATGTGAATTTGCCTTCATCAAAATAAAAAAAAAATTTGTGCATCAAAGGACACTTAATAAAGTGAGAAAGCAACCTACGTAATAGGAGAAAATGTGTATAAATCGTATATATGAAAGGAATCTACTATGAAGAATATGTAAAGAACTACTACTACTCAACAACAAAAAGACAAACAATCCAATTAAACATGACATGAAGGTCCAAAGATGGCGACAGAGTAGAGAGCAGTGCTGATGGTGTTCTCGAATACCAGAGCAACTAGAGGACAAGATAGGGAGCGCGAGACGTCTTCTGGTCCCTAAGAACTGGAGTGGTCAGCATCTGGACACAGGGGAGGACAGCCCAGTTGCAGTGGAGACCTACAGGAAAACAGCCCACAGGTCCAGAATACAACCAGACAGCCCAAATAAAGGACACACCAAGAACAACAAGTGGAGAAAATCTGGAAGAATGCAACATTGAACTCCACAAATCTCCTATCACAGAAGGGTGCTCAACTAAGGCAAGGAAGCAAAGCAGGTTAACCCAAGGAAAAAGCAAAAAAATAAAAAGCAAGCAACAGCAGACACACAAAATGGGGAAGAAAAGAATCAGTCCATCACCAAAAGGAAAGGAAGAATCCCCAGAAAGACCACAAAATGAAATAAAGGCACCGGAACTATCAGATAAGGAATTCCAAAGAATGCTACTAGAGAAGCTGAGTGAGCTCAGCCACATCAAAGAAAACTATAAACAACTCCAGGAGAACTAAAAAGAACTCCAGGGAAATTACAAGGAACTTACTGAGAGCCACAACAGCATGAAAAAGGACATATAAACTATCAATAAGTGCCAGGAGGAAATGAAGAATACAATTTCTGAATTGAAGAATACAGTAGAAGGAATCAATAGTAGGCTAGAGGAAGCAGAGGACCAGATCAGCGAGTTGGAGGATAATGTAGACAAATACTCCAAGAGAATAAAAGATAATAAAAAAAGGCTGAACAAGACTGAAGAGGTATTAAGAGAGCTGCAGGATAACATGAAACGTAACAACATCCATATCATAGGGATACCAGAAGGAGAAGAGAAACAAGGAATGGAAAACCTGTTCAAAAAGTCATGATAGAAAATTTCCCTAATATGATGAGTGAAAACATTAATCCAGTTCAGGAAGCACAGCAGGTCCCAATGAAGATCAACCCAAACAGACCAACACCAAGGCACATTATTATTAAAATGCCTAATTTCAAAGACAAAGAGAGAATCCTAAAAGCAGCAAGAGAGAAACGACAAATAACATATAAAGGAGCTCCAATAAGGCTATCAAATGATTATTCAACAGAAACAATTCAAGCCAGAAGGGAATGGCAAAAAGTATTTCAAGTCATGGTAAACAAAGGCCTGCAACCAAGAATACTCTACCCAGCAAGGCTCTCATTCAAGATAGAAGGAGAATAAAGAGCTTCCCAGACAAAAAAAAGACTAAAAGAATGCATCTCTACCAAACCAGCATGGCAAGAAATGCTAAAGGGTCTGCTTTAAAAAGAAGTAAATAAATAAAATGAAGAAACAGAGAAAGCCAAAGAGGAATACAGACACAAAGGGAGAAAATGGCAAGGAATAAGTATCAATCAATAATAACCCTAAATGTAAATGGATTAAATGCACCAATCAAAAGACATAGGGTAGCTGAATGGATAAGACAACATGACCCACATATATGCTGTCTTCAAGAGACCCACCTCAGAACAAAAGATCGACACAGATTGAGAGTGAAGGGATGGAAAAATATATATCAAGCAAATGGACATGAAAAAAAAAAAAAGCTGGAGTAGCAATACTTATTTCAGACAAAATAGGTTTTACAATGAAGGCCATAAAAAGGGACAAAGATGGGCATTTCATAATACTTAAGGAATAATCCATCAAGAAGAAATAACTCTGATAAACATATACGCACCCAACATAGGAGCTCCAAAATATATAAGGAAAATCTTGGAAGACTTTAAGAAAGACATAGACAGCAACACACTAATAGTAGGGGATTTTAATACCCCACTATCAACAATGGACAGATCTTCCAAACAAAAAATCCCCAGAGATGTTGTGGCATTGAAC
>PVIW01016702.1:0-15910 GCA_004026585.1 Noctilio leporinus | reverse complement strand
AGTTTCCATGTCCTTTTTCATGCTGTTGTAGTTCTCAGTAAGTTCCTTGTAACTTCCCTGGAGTTCTTTGTAATTTCCCTGGAGTTCTTTGTAATTCCCCTGGAGTTCTTTGTAATTTCCCTGGAGTTCTTTGTAATTTCCCTGGAGTTGTTTGTAGTTCTCCTGGAGTTGTTTACAGTTTTCTTTGATGTGGCTGAGCACACTGAGCTTCTCTATCATCATTCTTTTGAATTCCTTATCTGATATTCCAGGTACCTCTGTTTCATTTTGTGTTCTTTCTGGGGATTCTTCCTTTCCTTTTGGTGATGTACTGATTCTTTTTTACCCCATTTTGGATGTCTGTTCTTGCTTGCCTTTATTTATTTATATATTTTTGTTCTTTCCTTGGGTTAACCTGCTTTGCTTCCTTGCCTTAGTTGAGCCCCCTTCTGTGATAGGAGATTTGTGGAGTTCAATGTTGCCATCTCCCAGATATTCTCCATTTGCTGTTCTTGGTGTGTCCTTTATTTGGGCTGTCTGGGTGTATTCTGGATCTGTGGGCTTTTAGCAGAAACAAAAACAAGAATAAAAACAAAAGACAAAAACAAAACAAAAACAAAAACAAAAACAAAATAACAAACCAAACCAAACCAAACCCCCCCCCCAAAATGCAAAAGGTAAAAAGAAATAAATACGATAACAATAATAAAAGAAAGGGTTTAGATGGCTGTTCACCCTTAGTAATCCCTGATTGGTCCTGATGGAGCCTGGACCTGAGGGCTTTTAGCAGAGGGAAAAAAAAAGAAAGAAAAAAAGGAGAAAGTCATAAAGGAAAGAGAAATCAATATTAATAAAGAAAAAGTTTAGATGTCTGTTCATCCTTTATGGTCTCTGTTTGGTCCAGGTAGAGCCAGGAGTAGTGGGTTTTATCAGGGAGAAAAGAAAGGAGAAAGAAAGAAAGAAAGAAAGAAATAAAGGAGGGGAGAGAAAGTCACAAGACAAAGAGAAATCAATATTAATAAAGAAAGGTTTTAGCCGTGTGTTCCCCCTTTATGATTTCTGATTGGTCCAGGTGGAGCCAGAACCTGTGGGCTTTACCAGGAAGAAAAGGAAAAGAAAAATTAAAAAAAAAAAAAAAAAAGAGGAAGGAAGAAAAGAATAAAGAAAGGGTTTAGAAAGGCTGGGTAAGGAAGGAATACTTAGATTGAGGACTGGGAATGTGTTATAGCCACAGAGTGAGTAGCCTTTAATTCGAGAATAGTGGGAGGGTCTTGGGTATTTAGGTGGATTGAGGTATGATGGGAATTAAGAATATGTGAGAAGTAACTTTTGCAAAGGATATGTTGGGGATTAATAGTTCATATTGCTCTCTGTATAACTCAGGTGCTTGAGATTGGCAGCAATCCCTTTCCTGATGCTGCCTCTTTTTCTTGGTCAGGACTTTACAGTCTATAGTCTATATTCTAGCCGGTCTTGGTGTGTGGCAGGGCCTCTGATTGTCACAGTAGGGCTGATTCTGAGTGCCTGCCCCCAGGTAGGCTGGGCCTTCAGCAGCCTAGCTGGGTTTTTGGCCTGCCGGTGTACTGGAGCCCGCAGGGTGCCCCCTCTCACTCCTGGCAGAGGTTCCTGCCTGTGATGAGCACCCAGCACCCCTGCAGGGCAGCCAGCAACTTCGCTGGTCCCTGTGAGGACTGGCCCTATCCCTGCAGTTCCGGGAGGAGGCTGCCGCTGTCAGTCAACACTGTCCGGGGTCCGCCTACACTGTCCTGCCCTTCTGAGGTGGGCGCCACTCCTCCAAGCCAACCAGGTCTCCTTGGAGCCCTTTACGAGGCCTCTGTGATGAGCCCCTCCCAGGAGTGGGCGGTGCAGCCTTTGTCTCTGGCAATGGTGGGTCAGTTGTCTCCGCTACTAGTTCCCTGCTCACCAGCCTGCCGGTGTGCAGTTTGGAGTTTCAGTGGAACCCAGGGGCCTGTGTGGTTGTGCAGGGCTGGGCCTCCTCCCTCGCAGGGGCTTCTAGCTGCTGTTTCCCTGGTGGCCCAGCAGCACCGTTTTAGGCCCTCTTGCCGCCCAGGCCGGTGTACTTCCTGCTCCCCCACTCAGGCTTCCCAAAGGACTCTTCTCCTCCACCTCCAGCCCTGCGCAGAGCCTCTTCTCCCTGCTGCCGGAGTGAGTCTCTCACACAGTCCCTCCCCTGCAAGAGTTCAATTCTGCGTTCCCTATGGTGTTTGTCCTGGCTGCCCGCACTTCACTGTTGAGACTTCCAGTCACCAGGGAGCCCGGAACTGGCCCCGGTCAAACTCAACCCCCTGGGCAGAGCTGCCACTGCCCAGAGCCGACCTTGGCCTGCTGGCCGGTCTGTCAAAAACACCTCACCTACTGTCCTGCTGGCCTACTCTGTCTCTGGGCTGTGTTCCCCTGTGTCCAGATGCTGCCCGTTCCAATTCCTAGGGTCCTGAAGACGTCTCACGCTCCCTATCTTGTCCTCTAGCTGCTTTGGTACTCAAGAACACCATTAGCACTGCTTTCTACTCTGTCGCCATCTTCCCCACCCTCTGTCAAATATTAATTGACCATAAAGTCTTGGGTTTATTTCTTGGCCCTCTATACTGTTCCTTTGATCTATCTGTCTATTCTTATGCCAGTACCAGACTGTTTTGATTAAAGTAGCCTTGGAGTATAGTTTGGTATCCAGTATTGTGATTCCACCTGCCTGGGTCTTCTTTCTCAAGATTGCTGTGCCTATTCATGGGTGTTTCTGTCTCCATATAAATTTTTGAAGTATTATTGCTATATCTGTGAAATATGTCATTGGTAATTTAATTGGGATTGCATTGAATCTATAGATTGCTTTGGGTAGTATGGACATTTGAATAATGTTAATGTTTCCTACCTATGAACATGGTATATGCTTCCATTTATTTGTATCTTCCTCAATTTCTTTCTTCAATGTTCTGTAGTTTTCTGAGTATAGGTCTTTTACCTACTTGGTTAAGTTTATGCCTGAGTACATTATTTTTCTTGTTGCTATGGTAAATGGGATTTGTTTTCTAGCTTCTATCTATGATGTTTCGTTATTGATATACAAAAATGTTTTTGGTTTCAGAATATTGACTTTATATCCAGCCATTTTGCTAAATTTGCTTATTAGGTTGAGTAGGTTTTGGGGGGAGCCTATCGGGTTTTGCATGTACACTATCATGTCATCTGCAAATAATGACAGTTTGACTTCCTCCTTTCCAATTTGGATACCTTTGATTCCTTTATTCTTCTCTGATACCTATGGCTTAAACTTCTAAAATGATGTTGAACAGAAGTGGAGAAACTGGACAGTGTTGTCTTATTCCTGATTTTAGGGGGAAAGTTTTTAGTTTTTGCCCATTAATATGATGTTGGCCTCAGCTTTCTCATATATGGCCCTTATTATGTTGAGGTATGCTCCCTCTATTTCCATTTTGCTGAGTGATTTTATCACAAGTGGTTGCTGTACTTCATCAAATGCTTTTTCACCATCTATTGATATGTCCATATGGTTTTTATCATTCATTTTGTTGATGTAGTATATTACATTTATGGATTAGAAAAGGATGGACCATCCTGGTATCCCTAGGATGAAAGCTACCTGATCATGGTGTACGATCTTTCTAATATAATGCTGGATCTGGCTGGCCAATATTTTGTTGAGATTCTTAGGGTCTATGTTCATCAGAAATATTGGCCAATAGTTTTCCTTCTTAGTTATGTCTTGACCTGTTTTTGGGATTAGAATAATATTGGCCTCATAGAAAGAATTTGGGAGTCTTCCCTCTTGCTGGGATTTTTGGAATAGGTTGAGAAGGATAGGAGTTAGTTCTTTAAATGTTTGGTAAAATTCACATGTTTCGCCATCCAGTCCAAGGCTCTTGTGCATTGGGAGATTATTTTTTTATTACTGCTTCAATTTCACTGGTTGTTATTGGCTATTCAGGCTTTCTGCTTCTTCTGGATTCAGTTTTGGTATATTATACATTTCCAAAAATCTGTCCATTTCACCCAGGTTGTCATATTTCCTGTTATATAGTTGCTCGTACAATTTCTTACAATCCTTTGTATTTCTGAAATATCAGTTGTGATTCCTCCTGTGTCATTTCTGATTTCATTTATTTGGGTCCTCTCTTTCTTTGATTAGTCTGGTTAAAGGCTTGTCAATTTTGTTTATTTTTTCAAAGAACCAGCTCCCGGGTTTATTGATTCCTCAAATTGTAGTTTTAGTCTCAAAGTTATTTAATTCTGCTCTGATCTTGATGATTTTCTTCCTTCTACTTGTTCTAGGCTTTGCTTGTTCTTGCTCCTCTAGTTCTTGCAGCTTTATGGTTAGGTTGTTTATATAACCTTCCTCTATCCTTTTTAGGTAGGCCTATATTACTATGAATTTCCCTCTGAGGATAGCCCTTACTGTGTCCCATAGATTTTGGGCTATTGTGTATTCATTGTCATTTGTTTCCAGAAAAATTTTTATTTCATCTTTAATCTCACTATTTACCCATTCCTTAATTAAAAGCATGTTATTCAGTCTCCATGAATTAGAGAGTTTTGTTTTTGTTTTTCCCCTTGAGGTTGGTTTCTAGTTCCAATCCATTGTGATCTAGGAGATGTTTGACATGATTTCAATTTTCCTGTATTTGTGGAGGCCTGTCTTGTGACCTACCATGTGGTCTATCTTAGAGAATGTTCCATGTGTATTTGAAAATAATATGTGTTTTGCTGCTTTGGGTGAAAGGTTCTGTATATATCAGTTAGGTCCATTTCCTCTAGAGTGATGTTCAATGCCATAATTTCCTTGGTGTTTTTTGTTTGGGGAATCTGTCCATTGTTGATAATGGGGTATTAAAATCCCCTACTATTAGTATGTTGCTGTCTATATCTTTCTTAAAGTCCTCCAAGATTTTCCTTATATATTTTGGAGTTCCTATGTTGGGTGCATATATGTTTACCAAAGTTATAGCTTCTTGATGAATTTTTCCCTTAATTATTATGAAATGTCCTTCTTTGTCTCTTTTTATGGACTTCATCAGAAAATCTATTTTGTCTGAAATAAGTATTGCTACTCCAGGCTTTTTCTCATGTCCATTTCCTTGATATATATATTTTCCATCCCTTCACTTTAAATCTGTGTCGATCTTTTGTTCTGAAGTGGGTCTCTTGAAGACTGAATATATGTGGGTCATGTTTTCTTATCCATTCAGCTACCCTATGTCTTTTCATTGGCACATTTAATCTGTTTACATTTAAGATTATTATTGATAGATACTTATTTATTGCCATTTTTCCCTTGTATAACTATGTTCCTCTCTGTCTCTCTTTATTTCTTCATCTTTTTTAAGCAGACCCTTCAGAATCTCTTGCAATGCTGGTTTGGTAGATATGTATTCATGTAGTTGTTTTTTGTCTGGGAAACTCCTTATTTCTCCTTCCATTTTGAATGAGATCCCTGCTGAGTAGAGTATTCTTGGTTGTAGGCCCTTGTTTTACATTACTTGGAATATTTTTTGCCATTCCCTTCTGGCTTGTACTGTTTCTGTTGAATAATCATTTGATTACTTTATTGTTATCAAATGATAACAATATGTTAGTTACTGTTTCTCTCTTATTGCTTTTAAGATTCTCTTTGTCTTTGGAACTTGTCATTTTAATCATAATGTGTCTTAGAGTGGGTCTGTTTGGATTCATTCTCATTGAGACCCTCTGCACTTCCTGAACTTGAGTAACATTTTCACTCATCCTGTTAGGGAAGTTTTCTATTATTACTTTTTTCAACAGGTTTTCCATTCATTGTTTTCTTCTCCTTCTGGCATCCCCATGATACAGATATTATTGCATTTCATGTTGTCCTGCAGCTCTCTTAAAACCTCTTCATTTTTGTTCAGCCTTTTTTCATATATTGCACTGTCTTGGAATATTTTTCTATGTTGTCCTCCACCTCACTGATCCAATCCTGTGCTTCCTGTAGCCAGCTGTTGATTCCTTCTACTGTATTCTTCCATTTAGAAATTGTATTCTTCATTTCCTCCTGACTCTTGCTGATAGTTTCCTTTTAATTTATTTATTCCTAATTATCTTGCTGATAGTTTCCTATGTCCTTTTTATTGCTGGGGTAGTTCTCAGTAAGTTCCTTGTAGCTTCCTTGGAGTTCTTCATAGTTCTCCTGGAGTTGTTTGTAGATTTCTTTGAGCTAACTGAGCTCATTGAGCTTCTGTATCATTATTTTGAATTCCATATCTGATAGTTGCTTGTCTCTGATTTATTTAGTGAACTTTCTGGGGATTCCTGCTTTCCTTTTGGTAAGGGACTGTTTCTTTTTCTCCCCATTTTTAGGTTTCATTGTAATCCAATCAGACTGTGATCAGCTGCCAAGCTAAGCAACTGCTAGGCTGGAAAGACTGATTCAGTTGCAATCCTATTATAAATCTATCAATCTGTGATCCACCACCAGGCTCAGATGCAGCTTAGGACAGACCAATTCAGCTGTACATCAATGAATCAGCTACCAAACTTGGGCCCTCCTGGGCTAGACAGAGAGGTTCAATTATAATCCAGTGGATCAGCCACCAGCTCAGGAGCCTGGTAGGACAGATTCAGATGTAAAGCAATGAATCTGTGATCAGCTGCCAGGCTCAGGAGCTACTGGGCTAGGCAGCAAGATCCAATTGTAACCCAATGAATCTGTGATTATCCGCCAGGCTCAGGTGGCGCTGGGCTCAACTGAAAGATTCTTTTGTAATCCAGCTGCCAAGCTAAGGGGCTACCAGGCTAGACTGAAAGATTCAATTTTAAGTCAATGAGTTTGTGATCAGCCACCAGTTCCAGGTGCCACTGGGTGGGACAAACCAACTCAGTTGTGAACCAGTGAATCCACATTCAGCCACCAGGCTCACTTGCCACTGTGTGAGGCTGAGTGACTGATACAGCTGTAAGTCAGGGAGTTTGTGTTCAGCTGCCAGGCCCAGGCACTGCTGGGCGAGAAATAGATCTTCAGGTGCCAACTATTGTATCTATGCTCAGACAGAGCAGGGCAGGAGAGGTTTATTTAGATGTTAAATCAAAGAATTACACCACTGGGAGGGGTAGATTGCTTCCAGTGGGTGGGACTATGAGGACCCCTCATATGGAAGCCACTTGGCACAGGATAGTCTGCCTGAGGTGTGGGTGATGAGTCAGCACAGGGATCCCCACAGCCGACTCCCCACCCCTCTCCTCCAAGCCACTGCTGCAAACTCTCTCCACATATCTCCAGTCCACTCTGCCCTCCCTCTGCTGGAGCCCAGGGTAGGTGGGTGCCAGTGTATTTTTGTTGTGGTCACCTTAGTAGTTCTCTGTCTCCAGTGCTCCCTCAGGCCAGCAGGCCAACAAACTCCACAGCTTTCTGCCCTTCTCAGCTGTATGCTTTTTTCTTCTCCGTCTTGTTGCTGTAGGCTGGGAAACCCAGCTAGGGGACCAGAACCCACCCTTCTCAGGTGGAGCCCCCAGCTCCATTCCTTCAGCTGCTGCCTCTGGTGTGGGCCTAACCAGCCTTCTCATTTTCTGTGATTCCTACCAGTCACATTGTGATGAAGCTTCCCCTTCTGTTCTGTCTGTGGTTATAGGACTTCTTTCCAGCTAGTGTTCTGTTGGTAATTCCAGCTGATTTTTTCTCCAAAAAAGTAATTCCAGATGCAACCTGGGAGGAGATTGGTGTAGCTTCACTTATTCCTCTACCATCTTAAGAACTCTAATTTTCAGTAAGCTATTTATAAAAAGTGTATAAAGTATCAGTTATAGTACCTATAACTAACAATACTATGTTGTACTGTTAGCATTTTTTTAAATGGTAGATCTTATGTTAAGTGTTCTTACCAAAAATAATAATGCTAAAGGAGACAGGAGGAAACTTTGGGAAGTTGCAAACATATTTATGTCCTTGATGATGGTGGTTTCATGGATATATACTTATTCTCAAACTTATTGAGTTGTTTACATTCAATATACAGTGATTTTTTAAATTTTATGTCAGTTATACCTTAATTAAAAAGTAAAAAATAAATACACCTTAGGTTTCTCCTACTTTTCCAGTTTTATGATTATATCTAAAATGTTTTAATCCTCAGTAGATTTTTCTCTTAACAGAATAAAGCAATAGTTGTTTTGTTGTATCCATTTTTTTAAAATAATTTCTTGCCCTGGCTGGTGGCACAGTGGATAGGCACTCACCTATGAACCCAAAGGTCACTGGTTGGATTCCCCAGGCAGGGCACATAACCAGGTTGCAAGCCAGGCCTCCAGCCAGGTATCCAGCTGGAGACAGGTGAAAGGCAACCATACATTGATGTTTCTCTCACCTCTGCCTCTCATCCTTCCCCTCTCTCTGAAAATAATAAAAATAAAATCTTTTTAAAAATCATGTCTTTATGCTGTTAACATTAAGGATAAAAACTAACTCGGTAATGAAAATTAAGATACAGGCTATACAGAAGTTAAATGAAATATATTTTTTATTTTTAACTAAAAGTTTCCAAAACTACCTTTTAGTTACTTTTGAGCTGCCTGAAGGCAAAGATTCCTTTGCTAACCCTATTCTGCAATAACTGACATTCATCAAATTATCTTAAAAAACACTGTTCTGCACAGCAGGATGTCACAAAGATACTGTATGCTCAGATCGAAGCACACCATTATATTTAAATAGTAAGGTTTAGTTCTTTGTTAAAAGCTTATCTGTTTTGCCTCCTCAGCAAATGATGAGATCATCAGTTTTCCACATGTTCATCCTGAGCATGGTGACTGTAGATGTGATAGTGGCTGCTAGCAACTACCACAAAGGAGAGAGCTTCCGAAGGCAATATGATGAATTCTATCTTGCAGAGGTAAGCTGCTCACTGGGGGTAAAGGTGCCTTTTATAAATGTGAAGATTAATTTCAATTTGTTAATTATTTGAGTTCAACCAAAGCTGCTTCTTAAATGTTTCCCTTAGTCAATTTGTTGCCTGATTGATTTTCTGTCATCATGGAACTAAGTATCATGCCACAGTGTATTACATTGCTAAAGTAACCCTTTGCCCTGGGTGTTTCTCTTGCCATCTTGCTATTTTCCTATCCACTTCTCACATTCTCTTCCTTTTTAATGTTGTGGTAGTCTGTTTCCTGCTAAGTGTAAACAAGCACAAATTCAGAAGATTTTAACAAGCAAGTCAGCTCCACAGTACCAAGATTGGGGCTAGAGAAAAATTGAAATAGATAATACAATAATTTCTGTACTAAAGAGTGAGCTGTGAGTAGAAAAAAGATGGCAAAAGAGTATAGGGCAGTGCTGAAGGTATTCTCAAGTGCCAGAGTAGCTGGAGGACAGGATAGGGAGCACAAGATGTCTGCAGGTCCCTAAGAATTGGAGCGGTCAGCATCTGGACTCAGGGGAACACAGCCCAGAGGCAGCAGAGACCTACAGGAGAGCAGGTGAGACAGTTCTAAACTGGCCAGTGGGCCAAGGTCAGCTCTGGGCAGTGTTGGCTCTACCCAGAGGGGCGTCTCTAAGTGAAGCCAGCTCCAGGCTTCCTGGTGACTAGAAATCTGAACAATGAAGTGTGGGCAGTGAGGGCAAATGCTGGAGGGAACAAGGAATTGGACTCCTGCAGGGGAGGGACTATGTGAGAGCCTTGCTCAGGAGACTGAGAGAAAGGAAGCTCCTCACTGGGCCAGAGGCAGAGGAGAAAAGACCCATGGGGAGGAGGAGTGGGTGAGGGGAAGTGCACCAGCCAGAGCAGCCAGAGCAGCAAGAGCACTGAATGTGGTGCTGCTACACCATCAGGAGAGGGTGGCGTGAAGCCCTAGCAAGGAGGGAGGCCCAACGCTGAGCACCCCCACCGGTTCTCATGCTCCCACAAAGACTTGAAATCCTGCCAATGCACCACTGGGGAAAGGGCAGCTCGGAGCCCCGGCAAGGGGGAAGGCCCAGCCCCATGCACCCACACTAGCCAGCGCTCCCACGGAAACTCCAAACTGGGTGCCAGGAACTTACAGCTGGTGCAACTGACATGCCCATTGCAGGCAACAAAGGTTGCACTGCAGACCCTCTGGGGAGCCAGGCATGCATCACAGAGGCTCCTATGAAAAACTCCTTAAAGAGCTGGACTGAATCAAGGGTTAGCCTTCACCCAGGGGAGCCAGGCACTGTTAGCAGACAGGGGCTGACTCCACCTGGAGTTGTGGGGATAAGGCCAGCCATCACAGGAGCCAGCGAGATTGCAGGACACCCCTCATTGAAGCCAGGTACCCAACACAAGCAGAAACATCCTCCAGGAGCTGGAGGGGGAGGAACAGCCATAGACACCACAGAAGCACCCTGCTGGTCTTCACAAAGAATCAATGAGAGAAGGGAGGGACCCAAAACACCAGCAACAGAGAAACCCAGCTAGGCTACTCAGAATCAACCCTGACTGTGACAGCCATAGGCCCTGCCACTCTAAGACCACACAGCTAGACTGTAGACTGCAGAGACCTGACCAAGAAAAAGAGGCAGACTGAGGAAATGAATCGCTGCTAATCTCAAGCACCTCAATTACACTGAGAACTACAAGAACTATTAATCCCTAACATATCCTTTTCATAAGTTACTTCCAATGCTCACAATTAGTGCATTTTAAGGAAACACTGTTTATGCCATAGTGTATCCCAACTCTCATATTTTTACTCCTCCCCTATCTAAATCCACCTAAGTATCCAAGACCGTCCTCCTACTCTTGATTTAAAGACTACTCACTCTCCTGATACAGCTCATTCCCAGTCCTCAATCTAAGTATTCCTCCCCTCCCCAGCCACTTAAACCCTTCTTCTTCTTCTTCTTCTTCTTCTTCTTCTTCTTTTTTTTTTTCTCTTTTTTTACTTTTCTGCTAAAAGCCCACAGGTCCTGGCTCCACCTGGACCAATCAGGGATCATTAAGGGTGAACAGGGAGGTAAATGTGGCAACTATATATATAGGCTTATACTTTTCACTCCTACTTGAGGCTTTCTGATTCTCCCTCTCCTCATTTCTATAGAATACATAAGTTGGTTTTCTCTCTCATATCCTTGCTATCTTTGCTACTCCTTTGCACCCTTCAAAACTATCTATACTTTAGTCAACTTAATCATTTTTCCCCTCGTACAACAGTCTCAATATAACTACATCCCTCTCAGTTGCAGCTGAGAGTGTGATTAAGAGTGGGGGTTATCTTTGGAGGGTATGAGTATATAGTTACATTCATAGGCAGTCAAAGGGGGGATTAAAAGAGAAAGATATCTCTGAAGGTCTGGTTATTTTGCCTGGACTGGTGGTTCTGTTTTAGGAGCAGCTCAAAAACAGTGTAGGCGAAAAGATAGAAGGAGAGTCTTTCCATCAGCCAACTGGAAGGAAAGGAGCAACATACACAACCAATCCAAACTACAACCAGACAGCCCAAATTAATGACATAAAGGCCACTCCAAGAGCAACAAGTGGAGAAAATCTAGGATACTGAAATACTGAATTCCACAAATCTCCTAACAAAGAAGGGTGTTCCACAAAGGCAGGGAAGCAAAGCAGATTAATCCAAGAAAAGAACAAGTAGTAACAGACACCTAAAATGGGGAATAAAAGAATCCATCACCAAAAGGAAAGGAAGAATCCCCAGAAAGATCATTAAATGAAACAGAGGCAAGCAAACTATCAGATATGGAATTCAAAAGAATGATGATAGAGAAGCTTAATGAGTTCAGCCAGCTCAAAAAAACTACAAACAACTCCTGGGGAACTAAAAAGAACTCCAGGGAAGTTACAAGGAACTGACTGAGAGCTACACCAGCATCAAAAAGTACTTAGAGACTATTGGTAAGAACCAGGAGGAAATGAAGAATACAATTTCTGAATTGAAGAATACAGTAGAAGCAATCAACAGTAGGCTAGAGGAAGCAGAGGAACAGATCAGCGAGTTGGAGTTCAACATAGACAAATATTCCAAGACAGTAAAAATAATGAAAAAGGGCTGAACAAGAATGAAGAGGTTTTAAGAGAGCTACAGGACATCATGAAACATAATAACATTCATATCATAGGGATACCAAAAGGAGAAGAGAATCAAGGAATGGAAAACCTGTTCAAAAAAGTAATGAAAGAAAATTTCCCTGACATAATCAGTGAAAACATTACTCAGGTTCAGGAAGCACAGAGGGTCCCAATGAAGATCAACTCAAAAAGACCCACTCTAAGACAAATTATAATTAAATGGCAAATTTTAAAGACAGAGAATTCCAAAAGCATCAAGAAAGTAATAGCAAATAACATATAAGAGGGCTCCAATAAGGCTATCTAATGATCATTCGATGGAAATAATTCAAGCCAGAGGTGAATGGCAAAAAGTATTTCAAGTAATGGGAAACAAAGTCCTGCAACCAAGAATACTATCATTCAAAATGAAAGGAGAAATAAGGACTTTCCCAGACAAAAGAAGACTAAAAGAATATGTCTCTACCAAGCCAGCATTGCAAGAAATGCTAAAGGAACTGTTAAAAAAAAAAAAAAAAATGAAGAAACAGAAACAGATAGAGTCAAAGAGGAACACAGGGACAAAGTAGGAAAATGGCAATAAATAAGTATAAATTAATAATAATCTTTAAAATAAATGGATTAAATACACCAATCAAAAGACATAGAGTAGCAAAATGGATAAGAAAACATGACCCACATATATGCTGTCTCCAAGAGATCCACCTGAGAACAAAAGATCTACACAATTTGAAAGTGAAGGATGGAAAAATATATATCAAGCAAACGGACATGAAAAAAAGGCTGGAGTAGCTATATTTATTTCAGACAAAGTAGATTTTACAATGAAGGCCATAAAAAAGATAAACAAGGACATTTCATAATACTTAAGGGAACAATCCATCAAGAAAAAATAACTAGCAAACATACACACACACAATGTAGGAGCTCCCAAACATATGAGGAAAATCTTGGAGGACTTCAAGAAGAATATACACAGCAACTCACTAATAGTAGGGAATTTTAATACCCCACTATCAACAATGGACACATCTTCCAAACAAAAAATCACCAAAGATGTTGTGACATTGAACAACACTCAAAAGGGAAAGAACTTAACTGATATATACAGAGCCTTTACCCCAAAGAAGCAAAACACACGTTCTTTTCAAATGCACATGAAACATTCTCTAAGATACACCACATGGTAGGCCAAAAGACAAGCCTCCACAAATACAGGAAAATTGAAATCATACCAAACATCTCCTAGATCACAATGGCTTGAAACTAGAAACCAATCTCAAGGGGAATACCAAAAGTACTCTAACTCATGGAGACTGAAAAACATGCTTTTAAATAATGAATGGGTTAACAATGAGATCAAAAATGAAATTAAAAGCTTCCTGGAAACCAATAACAATGAACAAACAATAGTCCAAAACTTATGAGACATAGCAAAGGCAGTGCTCAGAGGGAAATTTATAGCAATACAGGCCTTCCTAAAAAGGTCACAAGAAGTTTATAAAAACAACCTAACCATAAATCTGTAGGAACTAAAGGAGCAACAACAAACAAAGCCCAGAGCAAGTAGAAGGAAGGAAATCTTCACGATCAGAGCAGAACTAAATAACTTAGATACTCAAACTATGACCTGAAGAATCAAGAAGTCCAGGACCTAGTTCCTTGAAAAAATAAACAAAATTGACAAGTGTTTATACAGACTCATCAAGAAAAAGAGAGGGAGGACCCAATTAGAATCAGAAATGACAGAGGAGAAATCACAACTGATATTTCAGAAATACAAAAGATTGTAAGAAATTATTACAAACAACTATAGGACAAGAAATATGACAACCTGGGTGAAATGGACACATTTCTGGAAATGTATATTCTACCAAAACTGAATCCAGAAGAAGCAGAAAGCCTGAATAGGACAATAACAACTAGTGAAATTGAAGCAGTAATCCAAAATCTCCCACAAGAATCCTGGACTGGATGGGTACACAGGTGAATTTTACCAAACATTTAAAGAAGAAATAACTCCTATCCTTCTCAACCTATAAGAAAAAAATACAGGAAGAGGGAAGACTCCCAAACTCTTTCTATGAGACCAATATTATTCTAATCACAAAACCAGGTCAAGACTCAACTATCAAAGAAAGCTACAGGCCAATACCTCTGATGAACATAGATGCTACGATTCTCAACAAAATATTGGCTAACTGGATTCGGCAGTACATTACAAAGATCATACACCATGTTCAAGTGGGCTTCATCCCTGGAATACAAGGATGGTGCAACATTTGTAAATCAATAAATGTAATACACCACATTAACAAATTGAAAGATAAAAACCATATGATCATATCAATAGATGCTGAAAAAGCACTTGATAAAGTACAGCAACCATTTATGATAAAAACTCTCAGCAAAATGGGAATAGAGTAAGCATACCTCAACATCATAAAGGCCATATTTGAGAACACTGAAGCTAACATCATACTTAATTGAAAAAACTAAAAGTTTTCCCTCTAAGATCAGGAACAAGACAAGGCTTTCCATTTTCTCCACTACTGTTCAACATTGTCTTAGAAGTTCTAGCCATAGCCATCAGAGAAGAAAACGGAACCAAAGGTATCCAAATTGGAAAGGAGGAAATTATACTGTCCTTATTTGCAGATGATATGATAGTGTACATACAAAACCCCATGGGATCCACCAAAATCTTACTTGACCTAATAAGCAACTTTAGAAAAATAGCTGGATGTAAAGTCAATGTCCAGAAATCAAAAGCATTTTTATATACCAATAACGAAACATCAGAAATAGAAGTGAAAAAACAAACCCCATTTACCATAGCAATAGAAAAATAAAGTACCCAATAATAAACTTAACTAAGGAGGTGAAAGACTCTATTCAGAAAACTACAGAATAATGAAGAAACAAATCAAGGAAGATACAAATAAATGGAAGCATATAGCATTTTCATGGATGGAAAGAATGAACATCATTAAAATGTACATATTACCCAAAGCAATTTATAGATTCAATGCAAACCCAAATTAAAATACCAATGACATATTTCACAGATGTGGAAAAATACATCAAAAATTTTTATGGAGCCAAAAATGCCCACAAATAGCCATAGCAATCTTGAGAAAGAAGAACAAGGTAGGAGGAATCACAATACCAGACATCAAACAATACTACAATGCTATTATCATCAAAACTGTCTGGTACTGGCAGAAGAATAGACATATAGATCGAAGGAACAGAATAGAGAGCCCAGAAATTAACCCAGGACTCTATGGTCAATTAATATTTGACAAAGGGGGAAGGAACATAAAATGGGGTAAACACAGTCTCTTCAACATGTGGTGTTGGGAGAACTGGACAGCAACATGCAAAAAGATAAAACTAGACCACCAACTTACACCATACACAAAAATAAACTCAAGATGGATAAAGGATTTAAACATAAGCAGTGCCACCATAAAGGTCCTGGAGAAAAATATAGGCAGTAAGCTTTTGGATATCCTATGCAGAAATATGTTTACTGATACTTCACCAAGGGCAAAGGAAATAAAAGAATAAATCAACAAATGTGATTATATCAAATTGAAGAGTTTCTGTTCAGCTAAGGAAAACACAAGCAAAATTTAAAGGGAACCAACTCTATGGGAAAACATAATTGCCAATGATACCTCAGAGAAGTGTTTGATCAAAATATATAAAGAATTAATGCAACTCACACCAGGGAGACAGACAGCCCAATTAAAAAATGGGCAAAGGACCTGAACAGACAACTCACTGAGGAAGATATACAAAGGGCCCAGAGGCATATGAAAGAATGCTCAACATCACTAGTCATCAGAGAGATGCAAATTAAAACCACAATAAGATACCACCTCACACCTGTCAGAATG